>CM044001.1:92014157-92124157 GCA_024085815.1 Flaveria linearis | reverse complement strand
GTCGTTGTCTTCAGACTTTGTGCATCAGTGGTTGATCTTTAGTTCTTCAGTTCTTCAGACTTTGATCTTCAGCACTTGTCTTCAGTACTTGAAGTCTTCAGTACTTGTGTTTATCAGTACTTTAGACTTCAGTAATCTTCAGTACTTTGGGATCTTCAGCTGTTGTACTTCAGATCTTTGAACTTCAGACTTTGATTCTTTAGACTTTGTCAGAACAGCTGATGGAGGTCTTCAGCAGTTGTTGTGATGTCATGTGGGACATAGAGGTTTTCCTGATCTTGGCTCATTGGTTCTTTTGGTCCAACAAACTCCCCCTGAACCAATGCAGCCAAAACCTCTAATTATTTGTTGTCGCACTTATTGTTGGCATAAAGATTGGTCTATTTCCTTCTGGATCAGATCAGAAGTTGACCCTGATAAGCACTGGCCTGGGAGAAGGTTTCTGATATTTGTTTGGCTAAGTATGGATGGGAGCTCTGTTTTAGGGAATTGGACACAGAGCTGTTGTCCCATCCATGAAACCTACCTCCCACGTACAAGCCTGTAGGATTCTCTGGTGTAGGCCCGGACAAAATCATTTGTTCTTCCTTGGACGGGTCCTCAGCCCCACCATCAAATAATCCTTCACGGCCGTACAGCTCTGAGACAAACTTGACCTGTTTGCCATTCTTGAGCTCAACTGTTGTGATTTGCCTATATGCAAATTCATCTGGATGTCTGCCGTCTAGCAACAAGTTGAGCTCATCTTTGTGGAAGTTCTCAAGCCTCTTATAAACTAAGCCTTTCCTAACCACCCTATTCTCCAACATCATTTCGGGTGGTTGCTTAGACTTATAGGCCTTCTCGAACTCATCCACAATTTCCCAGGGTGTTAATACAAGAGCCACTGTGATTACTTCATCTACAATCCTCTTCATCTGGCTCTTGTACCTCACAGGAATGTCTTTCTTTGTAATCCTGTGAGCCACCCTAGGATCAGGCCAAGTCCTCACTCTCTCTTTGTTATATTGGAAGGTTTGTTTGAGAGTGAAGAGTCTCAGAGCTTCTTTCTTCATGTTCATGATAGAGGTAGAGGCAGCATAAGCTTGGTCAATATACTTAAGCATTTCAGCATCATGAAGCTGCTGCTGCTCCTCTTCCTCTATCTTAACCCTCACAGTGTCCATCTGTGAGGTGGGAGTGATGGTTTGGGGTTTGGCTTTTGGTAGAGGGATGACTGCTGAAAGGGGCAGTCTATCCTCCTCATCTTCCTCTTCTTCTTCTTGTTGCAGCCTCAACACCCTTCTCTTCTTCTTTAAGGGTGGATCATTGGCTGCGGGTTTTGATGGTGAAGGGTTGGTTTTGTGGGTTGTGTTTGGGTTGTTGGTGTGGGAATGTTGGCAGGCACTGCTAGTAACCTAGAAATAAGAGCAGGTTTGGTTTGTTTTACTAGCAGGGTCCTGTTCCCAGCACCGACTTCTGAGAAGGCCTCAGCGACCAGTCCTTTAGTGAAATCACCAGCCGAACAGATCTTGGTGGTTATTATCAAGAGTCTGTCCCTGGTTCATGCCTTGACATCAAGGACTGGCCTGCCCAGGTACTTCGAAGTGAACCTACTCATGGCCTCAAGTTTCTTTCTTTCCTCTTGGCTATAAGTAGTCCATCGGTACTCAATCTCTCTTCTCTCCATATTCCTGATCTCCTGATCTAGCAAGGCAGTGTCCTTGTCAAAGCCTTTCCTGAACAGCTGATCAATGAAAGAGTCCATTGATCGGCTATGCTCAGCATCAGCCTCCTTGACAAGAGCTGCTAGATCAGAGTCAACACCCTCCCTCACCTTCTCTTTCTTTTGATAAGTGACACTGAAATCCTTTTGGATTCCAGCCACTTCTTTTTCAGCTCTCTCCTCCTTCTCCCTCCCCTTCCCCTTAGTCTCCTCAACTTTCTCCCTCTCAATCACCTCCTTTCTTCCTACTTCTAACTCCTCCTCTCCCCTCTTCCTCTTAACTTGCACTGAGGTCTCCCCCTTTTTGGGTGCATTGGTTGAGGTTTGACTCTCAGCAAGTGCTTTAGCAACAGCAACCTCCAACAGAGGTTGGATATGAGTGGGAAGCCTCTCATCAATGGTTTTCATCACAATTTCTGTGATTATGGGTGTGATGAGAGGCAGGGATTTCTGGAGGATAGCATCTAGCTGCTCAGGGGGTTCTGGCCCTGAGAGCTAGTGCCAAAAGCAGGGGCAGGTGGCTGAGTTTTTTGGAGTGGTTGAGTGTTTTGGAGACCTTCGGGTGAAGGTGCCATCTGTGGGTCAATGGTGGCAGATGGACTTCTATCTTGAGTCATTTGAGCAAGCAGCTCTTTGAGTCTGCTTATCTCATCCTCTAAGATAGTGTTTTGAGCAACTACGTCAAAGAAGAATCTCAGGTCATCATCAGTTTGCACTGAATCACCTGACCTCCTGACTGTGTCAGGATGTACATGCACTGAATGTGGCTCAGTAGTTGCATGTGCCCCTTTGTATTGGTACTGGGGACTTCCAGCCTCCGGATTAGATCCATCATCGGCAGTTGCCTCTGGTGAGGTCTTATTGCTTGTACCAGCTTCTCCCTGCTCATGTGCTGATGCAGGGGAAGTGGCAGCCTCACCAGAATGTCCTATCTCCCTAGCCACACTGGGAGATTGGACATGTGATTCTCTGTGTTGTGGGCTCCCACCGGCACTTGTGTCCACCCTCGCTTCAGTTGGAGTCTCCCTAGTTGTAATTGGTTTCTGGGGAGAGGGTGGAGTGCTCAGGTGAGTCAACACTTTGGCTATTATTAGTGTAGGGCTTTGTGGGGTGGTCTTAGTAGGAGATGGGCTTGAAGCAGTATGCACATGGGGAGGACTGTGCATTTCAATGGTAGTCTCCTCAAGTGATAAAGACCCCAGATGTGTAGGTGCCCCTGTAGTGGTTGCATCATGCTCCTGTTGAGAGGAAGCCTGTGCGGTTGTGGTGGGTGGAGTCGTGGTAGCTGCTGGGAGAATCGAACCAGCAGCCACATCCTGCATTTGTGTTGCAGGGGCATACTCAGGGGACTCATTTCCCTGAGTAGCCTTTTGGGCTTCTTTTTGGCTCTTGGCTTGGTGGGGACTTTGGATTTGGAGGTGGAGGCTGTGGGTTCCTGCTGCGTGGGTTTTCGCAGCCGGCCAGCCTGTTTTAGTGTGTGGTCGGTGTTGTGCCTGGAGTATACCTCGGCTAGAATAGCCATGGCAGGGACCCCAGTGCCAACAAGTCCCTCAGCTTGAAGCTGGTCCTCGATTATGGCCATTATGAACCGAGGATACAAGATCCACCGGTTAGAAACTGGTTTTGTGGCCATATCCTTGATTTCTAAAAATATAATATCTGTTAAGCTTAAAGATTGTTTTTCAAGGATAGAAAATAATACCTGTTGCCACCTTGTTGACATCGCCAGACACACATTCACCATGTGGAAGATGAGTCGTTGGGGATCAGGGAAGTGTTTCTTCAACAAGGTGGTGGCAGAGAGGTCGCCCTGATAATCGTTGGCTGTGAAGCATAGGTCGAGGGCGCCTTTGGGGTAAGAGGTTGGGAAGGTGGCATCCTCCAGCTTTAGGGTTTGGCGCAAAATAGCTGGAGTGACAACCACTGGGTGGTTGTTGACGGAGGACTGAAGAGAGACCTCGCCATCGTTCTCTTCGGTTTGGACGGTGATGTTCGTCCAGAACTCCGCCAAGGAATCGGTGTATATGGTGGGGTTGAGAAGGAATGCCGTTTGGTATGGTGAATCGGTCATCAGATCGACGGCATTGTGAAACTTAGGCCATAATGGCGATTTTGTGAGATGAGCGACACAGTTGTGTCGAGGTTTGAGTTGCATGGCCGCCATTAATGGTGTATGGGAATTTCAGAGGTTTTTGAGAAGTTAGGTCAAGTGAGAATGAAAAGCTCTGAAGGTTGGGTATTTATAAGAAAACTACTGAAGGTTTTGGTGTTAGTCATCAGTTGTTGAAACTACTGATGACGTGGTTTTAACCTTCAGTGGTTGTAACATCTGAGGACTTGGTGTTAGTTTTCAGTAGATGAAACTACTGAAACCTTGCTTTTGTCCTTCAGATGTTGTAAACGGCTGAAGACTTGTTGTCAGTCTTCAGTAGTTATAAACTACTGAAGACCTAGTTTTCATCTTCAGACGTTGTAACAACTGAAGACTTGGTGTTAGCCTTCAGTAGTTGTGAACTACTGACATCAGTAGTTGTGAACTACTGAAGACATGGTATTGCTTCAGTTGTTGTAAACAACTGAGGACTTGGTGTTAGTCATCAGTAGTTGTGAAACTACTGAATACATGGTTTTGTCCTTCAGTTGTTTGGGTATGAAAAACAGCTGTTGGCATCAGCTGAAGAGTAAAATTACTCATCAGCTGTTTCCGTCAAATTAGTTGTATCATGCTGACCTCCACATTTACTCATCAGCTCTTTGGCTGACTTTTAGATGTTTCATTGACCCTTCATCTCTTGTGAGTATTTATGCCTTCAGCTCTTGTGATCAGATGTTCACAAGTGCTGATGAAATACTCCAGAGCTGGTGAACAAATTTTGTCTTCAGTACTTGTGTAAGATTACACATCAGTACTTGTGAACAAAATTTGTTCTTTAGTACTTATTTGTTTGAAAATAATACTTCAGTAGTTGTAAACCACCTCACTACATCAGTGTTTTCAACAAATAATGTACATCAGTACTTTGAAGCATTTTAGTCTTCAGTAGTTGTGAAAATGCTGAAGACTAAATTACTCATCAGTACTTATATTTGACCTTTGCATACTAATGCTCATCAGTACTTGTGAACTGAGAGCATCAGTATTGGTCAAATTATTCTAGCTGCAACATACCAAGCCTTAGTACCAGTTTTGAAATGTGGCACTATCTAAAGGCTTAGTAAATATATCTGCAAGCTCATCAGCACTAAGCACAAACTTTGGATCAATCAGACCTTTTTCATAGCAATCCCTAATAAAATGATGTCTGATCTCTATATGTTTGGTCCTAGAGTGCTGGACAGGATTTTTAACAATGCAAAGAGCTGAAGCACTATCCATTAATAATGGAGTCTTAGTCTCTGTAATGCCATGATCCAGGAGTTGGTTCTGAATCCAGAGTATTTGAGATGTACAACTTACAGCAGCAATGTACTCAGCTTCAGCAGTGGATGTAGCAATTGATGTTTGTTTCTTACTCTGCCAAGAAACTAAACAATTGCCTAGGAATTGACAACCACCAGAAGTGGATTTTCTGGTGACTTTGCATCCTGCATAGTCACTATCAGAGAAAGCAACTAATTTGCAAGAATGCCCAGTTGAATATCAAAGACCTAGTGATTGGGTACCTTGCAGATATCTAAAGATCCTTTTGACTGCAATCAAATGGGATTCTTTAGGTGCAGCCTGAAATCTAGCACAGGCACATGTTGCAAACTTGATGTCTGGCCTAGAAGCTGTAAGGTACATCAAGGACCCAATCATACATCTGTAAAGGGTTTCATCAACCGCTTTACCTTTCTGATCTACATCTAGTTGTGTGATGCTGCTTATGGGAGTAGAACAGGGCTTACAGGTTTGTAAATCAAACTTATTCAACAACTCTTTGGTGTATTTGGTCTGATGGATGAAAATTCCATCATCCCTTTGTTTAATTTGCAAACCTAGAAAGAACTGTAATTCCCCCATAGCACTCATTTCAAACTTTTGCTTCATGAGCATTGTAAATTCATCACACAACTTTGGATCAGAGGATGCAAAGATGATGTCATCTACATAAATTTGAACAAGGAGCTTATGCTGTCCCACAGTCTTGATGACAAGGTTTTATCAATGGTGCCTCTAGTGAACTTATTTTGGAGAAGAAAAGTTGATAGTGTCTCATACCAGGCTCTAGGAGCTTGCTTCAGCCCATAAAGAGCCTTATCAAGCTTGTACACCCAATCAGGACGTTTGTTGTCCTCAAAGCCTGGTGGTTGACACACATAAACTTCTTCTTTTATTTTACCATATAAGAAGGCACTTTTGACATCCATTTGATAAACCTTAAGACTGTGAAAAGCAGCATAGGCTAGGAACAGTCTGATTGCTTCCAGTCTTGCCACAGGAGCAAAGGTCTCATCATAATTGATGCCTTCCTCTTGTGCAAATCCTTGGACAACCAGCCTGGCCTTGTTCTTGACAATTTGGCCCTTATCATCTGTTTTGTTCCTGAATACCCATTTGGTGCCTATTGCACACTTCCCTTGGGGTAAAGGAACAAGCTCCCACACTTGCTATTTCTTGAACTGAAGAAGCTCAAGCTGCATTGCTTCAACCCATCCATTGTCTCTTAAAGCAACATGATAGTTCTTTGGCTCTTGCTGGCTGATGAAGAGAGCATAGAAGCAGAAATTGGACAATTGACTCCTGGTTGAAACTCCAGCATTGATATCACCAATGATTTGAGATGTGGGGTGATTCTTCAGCTCTTGATAGACTATAATGTCAGTGCAAGTGTTTGTAGGACTTTCAGCAGCAACAAATGGTGATGGAGATTCTTGAAACCATGTAGGAGATGGCAGCTCAAATGAAGTAGAGCTTGCAGAAATCTCATCAGCATTTGTTGTGGATGGGGCTGCTGAAGCTACAGGAGCATCAGGTTTAGTGGACTCAGGCAGGTTGTCACTAAACCTGAAGAGGTGAGTACTGACTACATCATCATCAGTACCACCAGGTGGAGAACTGTTGACAGGCTTAACAGCTGGAGGTTGATAAGGAACATATTGCAGTATGTCCAGATCAAACAACTCCACAGGGTTTTGTGGAATCTTGTCCTTTGGAGATTCATTGAACTTAACATGCAGAGTTTCTTCAACCACCTTTGTCCTACAGTTGAAGACTCTGTATGCCTTGCAAGTTGATGAATAACCAGCAAAATACCCTGCATCCCCTTACTAGCAAATTTCTGGAGTGGGTTGCTAGTGTTGAGAATAAAACATGGACACCCAAAGACTCTAAAGAATGAAATTAGAGGAGCCAAATGATGAAGTACTTCATAAGGAGTCTTCATCAACCTCTTATTCACTAAAGCTCTATTTTGTACATAGCAAGCTGTATTGACAGCTTCAGCCCAAAGGTCAGTGGCAACCCTGAGTCAGCCAACATTGACCTTGCTGCTTCAATGAGAGTCCTGTTCTTTCTCTCCACCACTCCATTCTGCTCAGGAGTTCTAGGAATACTAAACTGCCTTTTAATTCCCTTGGACAGGTAGACGTCATCAAGTGTGTGGTTTCTAAATTCTGTTCCATTGTCACTCCTCACACACTTGACCTGTAGGGAATACTGCTTTTCTACAAATAACACAAAGTTCATGATAGCCTTGGCTGCTTCATCCTTGGAGTGCAAGAAGAAAGTCCATACAAACCTGGAATAATCATCCACAATTACCAGGCAGTATTTCTTCTTTGCCATGCTCATCACTCTGACAGGACCAAAGAGATCCATGTGCAGGAGCTGCAAGCAGGCAGTGGACTTTAGTTCTTCTATTGAAGGGAATGAAACTTTGTGTTGTTTTCCTTTTAAGCAAGCAGTGCAGTTGTCTTCACACTTGAACTCCATCAAAGGCAATCCTCTTACTAAACCATGGCTTATCAGCTGATTCATGTTCTTGAAATTAACATGCCCCAGCCTTCTATGCCATAGAGTAGACTCTTGAGGAGATGCCTTGGAGAATAGAAAGGATGGCCTTTTAGATCTTCTTTTTGGAAAGATCTAAGGCATACACTCTTCCTGTCCTGTTGGCCTTCAGGAGTGTGTATTCATCCAACACCTTGTCAATCAAATTTAGAACTTTGGATGACAGAATCCGACAGTTCTGGCTTGTGAAAAGGGCAACATGGCCTTTATCACACATTTGACTGACACTCAAGAGGTTGTACTTGAGATTCTCCACATGGTTAACATCATCAAACCTTATTTCCCCATTGGAAACAAAGCCTTTTCCGATGATGTAACCCTTTGCATCATTGCCAAAGGAGACAAATCCCTTCTTTCCTTGAGAGTAGTCATTAAGAAGGGAGCTGCTTCCTGTCATATGCATGGATCCTCCACTGTCTACATACCAGATGCTTTTTTGGCATGTTGAATAACCCTGCAATCATAACCACATGTTAGTTAGTTTTAGAGACCCAAACCTGTTTGGTTTTGGGTCTGTTCTCAACTACAAGTGCAACACTAACAGGTGTGTTATGTGTAACAGCCTGAGGTGAAGAAGATGGTGTAGAAGAGGAACCCTTTGGCTTGGACTTCCTTTTCTGTGGTTTCAACACAGGAGCATCTAAATGGTTGACTCTTCCCATTAGATGCTGAACCATCATCATCAGTTGTGTCTGACTTTGTGATAAAGCTTTCAGCTCTTCAGACACATTGAGACTTGCTGATGATGGATTCCTATGTTGCACCATCTTCTTTTGAGCAACCTCAGCTGTTGCCTGAGTAACCCCTTCTTTCTTTTTAGATTTAGCTTTGGGCTTAGGGATTTCAGGCTTTGATGTTGCTAGTACAAACTTGGTTTCAAACTCATTTTTCATTTCATTTATTAGCTCTTTAATTTTCTCCTTTTGTTTGAGTTTGGAACCCCTTTTGTACCAGCAATCATCAGTAAGATGATTGAACAAGCCACATATCTCACATGGCTTCTTCTTCATCTTGTGTTGATCATCAACCAAAGAAGATGAAACTGCTGAAGACTTGTTTTACAGCTGTTTGTTATCAGTACTAGCAGTTTTCTTCCCTTTAGTACCAGCTTTCCTGACCTCTTCTTTAGTTGTCTTCAAACCTTTTCTACTGTCAGTTTTCTTCTCTTCAGTGCTGACAGTAGTTGAGGTTTGAATTTCAGGTGTTATCAGTTGCTCTCCAGTACTTTCAGTACTTCTAGAGACAACACCTGAGTTGATCAACCTTTTGATCATGTGACAGTCAGCATTTGAACCAACAGCTGTTGTAGCATCAGCTGATTGGTTTTGGCAGGAGCCAATGTTGACTTTTATCTCTGATGATGCTGAATCAGAGGATAGTAGGTCACATGATGAGAAGGATTGGTTATTGCTCACTCTATCAGATTCAACTTCTGCTCTTGAAGTAAAATCTGTAGGAGGAGCAGTGTGATTATAACCAATCCCAAACTTCACATTGGAAGCTGATTGCTTCTTAAGAAGCATTTCAAAACCCTTGCATGATTGCACCCATCAATCACACTCTACTTGGGTGTTTGCAAGAGTTTCCTTGAGGTCTCTGTACTTCTCTAGAAGTACATCTTCCCTAGCTTTACCATCTTTGATTTGGCATTTAAGCTTGTAAATCTCATCATTTTTCTCTTTTAGTACAACCTCAAAATCAGCTTTTCTTTTGGAAATAGTGTGCTCTAGCTCAAGATTTTTATCTATTAAAGCTACATTTGCTTCTCTAATAGAAGCAAATGCTGCTATGCATGATTCAGAACAAGCTTGGCTTTGGCCTCAGATGATACCTGTGATGAGGCATTGGATGATGACCCCTCAGCAGACTCAAGGGACATCAGAGCAAGATTTCCAAAAGGACTATCACCACCATGTTGACCAGCACCTTGGAGTAGTTGTTCCTGACCAGATAGATCATCTGGCAAACTACTCCAGTCAACAACTCCTGGGGTGAAGAAGCTGTGTTGTTGAGGTTGTGTTTGATGATGAGATGGGGAAGATTGAGGCTCAGGAAGAGCCTGTGGTGGCTGAGTAGAAGGTGCTTGAGTTTGACTGGGCTGAGACATGTAGTAGCAGGGGTATGAGTATGGCATATACCCCTGAGGCACAAAATAAGAAGGTGATGCCTGTGCATGCGATGGAAGACCAGAACTGGAGGAAGGTTGCCCTCTGTGCTGTGAGCTATTGCTCGGAAAAGTCACAAAGGGTGCAGAGGAGTTAGATCCAGATGATCTACACTCTCTAGCAAAGTGTCCAAGCCTTTGGCACTTGTGACACCTCAACTTGCTCTTGTCAAAACCAACTTTGGTTTTGCCAGAGAGACCAGGGAATTTCCTACCAGTTCTTTTGTAGAACTTTTGAGATCTGATATTGATCATTGCCATTTGGCTCAAAATATCCATCTCTTCTAGATCATCATCTGGAATGCCCTTCAAATCTTCCATCAAAAAGCACCAGTTATCACTGCTGCCTCCTGAACTACTACCTACACCAACAAAAGCTTGTTCTGAGTTGGTAGAGAAATCAATATGCTCATCATAAGAACTTTCTAATGCAGCATATTCTGACTCCTGACTTATCAAGGCAGCATTTCCTTGAACAAAGTCATCAGCGAGCTTGCCAGAGGTGGATAACTTCCTCTTTTGCTCTATCTCTCTCTCAAAAGTGAGCAGTTTCCCATGAAGTTGGGTGAGAGATAGAGTTTCCAGATTTGCACTGGAGCGTAGGACAATGGTATAAGTGTCCCATCTCTCAGGCAGTGATCTGAGGAACCTGTTGTTCATCTGGCTGTTGGAGTACTCTTGTTTGACCATCTTTAGCTCAGAAATCAAACAAGAGAACCGCTCAAACTGCTGGGTCAGAGTCTCACCCTTTCTATATGAGAATGTCTCATATTGTTGGGCGAGGATTTCCCTATTGTTTGCTAAGACCGAATCAGTTCCTCCAAATTGTTCCTTTAGAGCAACCCATAGGTCATGAGCAGTTTCATGATGCAAGAGCCCTGAGTAAATCTCATTTGGAATAGCCATGGCTAAAATTCCATGGGCTCTAGCATCAATCTCGAACAGCTTTAAATCTTCGTCCGAATATTGTTCAGGTTTCTTTGGAACCTGTTCATTAGATTCAGGGACGCTCACCATAGGCTTGTATGGTCCATGCACCACTGACTTCCAACAACCAGCACTGTTGACAGACAAGTGGTGAAGCATACGTATTTGCCATATGTTATACTCATTCCTCACAAGCATCGGAGGCTTGGTTGAGGAACCAGTATTGTGAGGATCATTTGTTGGTGTAGTCATCTCAGTTATTAGTCAAACTCAAGTTTAAACAAAACAAATATAGCTCAAAACCACCAGAGAACCTCAAGTTTACGGCCAGAAATAGCAGAATCTCTCTCTCTACGGCTAATTCTTGCAAATTGCTAATTCGATCAAACTTAGAGATCAAAAGAGCAGTTTCAAATGATCAATAGTGAAATCGATCAATGATTAACCTGCTCTGATACCATTTGATAGGATCTCAGCCTCTAGTTTGATCAATTAGATTGTGTTCGCAGCGGATTTAGCATGATAATTAGCAATTAATGCAAGAACATAAGGAATATTGCATGTAAAGTAAATGTAGAGAGAGAATAATTCTGCATAAAAGGAATAATATTCTGTTTATTTCACATGTTTCGGCGTGGAATACAATCAGGTCATTGCCCTTTTATAGGCAAATGACCCATACTGTTGTCAGATTCCACTGGCATTAAACAGTTATTTAACTAACTACTGATAGAACACAAACTACTGAAGATGTCACAACAGCTGACATCTTCTTACAAAATTTCCTAAGTGCTCTACCTATTACAAGTACTGAAAGGGAAACTACTGACAAGCTACAACGACTGAAGAACAAACTCTTCAGTCGTTTACAACTACTGAACTATAACAGCTGAAGAACAAACTCTTCAGCTGTTGTACAAACTACTGAAATGAAAAACATAAAACTACTGAAAAGAAAAGAAACCATCACAACAACTGAAGAAGACTTTTTTAGCTGTTGTGACAAACTCTGAAGCTCCAGCACTTTGGTCTTCAGACTTTGATCTTCAGATGATTCATCAGCTGATGACTTCAGTTGTTGTCATCAGCTGATGTCTTCAGTCGTTGTCTTCAGACTTTGTGCATCAGCAGTTGAATTTTAGTTCTTCAGTTCTTCAGAGTTTGATCTTCAGCACTTGTCTTCAGTACTTGAAGTCTTCAGTACTTGTGTTTATCAGTACTTTAGACTTCAGTAATCTTCAGTACTTTGTGATCTTCAGCTGTTGTACTTCAGATCTTTGAACTTCAGACTTTGTCAGAACAGCTGATGGAGGTCTTCAGCAGTTGTTGTGATGTCATGTGGGACTTAGAGGTTTTTCTGATATTGGCTCATTGGTTCTTTTGGTCCAACAAGGAGAATATTTTCAAGCTTTTCAAAAATTACTAGAAGATGATACTTTACCAGTAACAATTTCATACATAAATGTTTTAATAAAACAACAAAACTATAATAATTTATATTTGATAATTCTTGGGGAACAGCTTCAGGATTTATCAAAAAAATAGATAAAATATTATCTAGTGTCCAGTGAGGCAAAATATTAATATAGGAAGAGGAAAGGAAGTTGTTACTACTCCTAGCATACAACTGCCACCTAAAATTACAGATTTTAAAATAAAATCTGATGAAAGTTTAATAAAAACTTTAAATGAATCAGTGATTGTCTTTAAAAATTTACACATTAATACAATGACTGATATTAATAAAGAAAATTATAAACAAAAGATTCAAGATGAAATCTTAAAATATCAAGTTTACAGATAAGCCAACTCAGAGAAAGTATTACTACCCGAGGCCTACACCTCAGGATGTTCTTTTAGAAGAACAAGAATATACTATCAACAATTCCTACAGTAGGAAAATGATTTATGAATAGAACATAGATGGTTATACAGAAGGCCAATATATAATACCGTACACAGAATGCTTATGTATAGTACTATCTGCTAAAATAATGGCAATTCTACAAAAACCATAGCCAATATGATTATAGCAGGGTTTACAGGATAGCTAAACGGCTGGTGGGATAATTATCTATCTCAAGAAGATAAGGATAAAATCCTTAATAGTATCAAAGAAGAAGACGGAAGTTCGGTTAGCAATGCTGTCTATTCTTTGATTATTATATTATAGAACATTTCATAGGGAGATGGTCGGAATATTCTGAAAACATTAGAACTCTTCTTCAAAACCTTAGGTGTCCAACTCTTACCTCATTCAGGTGGTATAAGGATACATTTTTATATAGGGTTATGGAACTCCTAGAGTCAAATAGTTCTCATTGGAAGTCTAAGTTTATAGATGGTCTTCCCTCTTTATTTGCAGAAAGAGTAAGGAAATCCTTAAGAAAAGGAGAATTAGTATTGGTTATGATAAGTACACATATGGTAAACCTATAGGAACCTGTTACAAGAAGGTTTAAATTTATGTAATGAGATAAAATTAAACCAACAGATTAAGAAACATTCTTTTAACGAGAAAAAACAATTAGGGCAATTTTGTGACCAGTTTGGCCTAGAATCTACCTCTAGACCTAGGAAGCCTAAAAAAGAGTCTTCCCCTCGAAAGTATCTTAAGAGGAAAAAGAAAAAAGAAGAAAGGAAACTTGATAGAAAAAGAAAATATGAAGAAAATCTTCATATAAACCTCTTATTAAATGTAGGAAATGTGGCAAATAGGTCACAAAGCAAGAACTTGCTGGGTAAAGAAAAAGCTTAATAAGCTAGAAGATAAAGAATTAAAAGAAAAAATTTCAGAAATTCTTTTAAACTCAGACTCTGAAACAGAATCTGAACAATCTTTTTCAGAAAATGAAAATTTAAACATAATAGATAATGAAAGTTTTTGTACTACAGAAGAAGAGGAAGATATTCCTTGTTCCAGTATTTGTAAACAAAATTGTTATAAAACTCTTCAGATATGGAAGAGAAAGATTTATATCAACTTGTCTCACAATTCCAAGGATTGGAATTGAATGTTCTAACAAATGAGATTTTAGACATTCTAAAACTAATTGAAGATAATTCTTTAAAAGAAAAGATAATTCAAACGTTTTTAAAAAACACAGAAGGGGAAACCTCTTCTAATGTATTGCAAAAAGATTTAAAACCTTTTCATTAGCAGAGCTAAAAAAGCAGCTAAATGAAAAAATAAAATCCAAAAACCTATAGATATAGAGGATTTGAAAAAAGAAATTGATCATTTGAAATTCGAAGTGAAAATACTTCAACAAGATAATAAAAATCTAGAGAAAAGAGTCATAACTCTTGAAACCTCAAAAAATCCTATATCCTTTAGACAAATTGTCCAACAGAAACAAGAAAGTTTAGAATTTTTAGACAGTTTATTAGAAATTATCACTACCGAAAATGGCATATCAGAATAAAACTTCTGATAAGTGATGGATTTTTCATAGAAGTCACAACATTGATTATAGTGGTGCTGATTTAAATTGTATTCAAGAAGGATTAATTCCTACTGAGTACTTTCATAAAACTTCTCATTCCCTTAGCTCAGCTAGTGGAGAGAAGCTCCAAATAGCTAAGGCATATATATGTCAAGATAAGGTTTGTATTCCTACTAGTTTCCTACTAGTAAAAACCTTACGCCAAGTTATACTTGGAACTCTATTTTTGAATAAAATATTTCCTTTAAAGTATATAGATACTAAAGGAATCGTTGGATCATTCCAAGAAAAATAAATATATTTTCCTTTTATTATATATCCGATTTTAAAAGAAATCAATCAAGTAAAAGAAAATCTTTTACAAGCAAAGATTAATCAAATTGAATTTTTACAAAAAGAAATATTTTCTTTAAGTATCCAAGAGAAAATACAAACCCTAAATTACAGTGAAAAGTAAAATTAGTTAAAAACCAATTTAGTTTAAAAATATGTAATGACCATCCAAATCATTTTGGGAAAGGAACAAATATATTGTTTCTCTTCCTTATGAAAATGACTTCAAGGAAAGTCAAATCCCAACTAAGGCAAGACCATGCCAAATGAATACACAATATATGGAATTGTGTAAAAAAGAGATTAATTTTTATTAGATAAAGATCTGATAAGAGATTCAAAATCTCATTGGTCTTGTACAACCTTCTATGTAAATAAACATTCAGAACAGGAAAGAGGTGTTCCAAGGCTGGTAATCAACTATAAGCCGCTAAATAAAGTCTTAAAATGGATAAGATATCCTATACAAAATAAAAAGATTTGCTAGGGAATTGCATGATGCATTAATATTTTCAAAGTTTGATTTAAAATCTGGATATTGGCAAATCCAGATTGAAGGAAAAGACAGGTATAAAACTGCCTTCACAGTTCTTTTCGGCCATTATGAATGGAATGTAATGTCGTTTGGCTAAAAAATTCCCCATCCGAATTCCAAAATATCATGAATGATATTTTTATTCCTTATAGTTAATTTATAATAGTATATATAGATGATATACTTGTATTTTCAAAAGAAATTGAAACTCATTTTAAACACTTAGAGTTGTTTAAAAATATCATTATAAAGAATGGTTTAGTAATATCTAGACCAAAAATGATACTTTTTCAAACCAAAATAAGATTTTTGGGTCACAATATTAAAACTGGAAATATAATTCCAGTCAATAGAAGTATTGAATTTGGGACAAAATTCCCAGACATAATAACTGATAAAACTCAGTTACAAAGATTTTTAGGGAGTCTTAACTATATTCTTCTTTACTACAAAGATCTTGCAAAAGATACAGCTATTTTGTATGATAGACTAAAAAAGGATCCAAAACTTTGGTCTATAAAACATACAAAAGCAGTTCAGACCATTAAATAAAAGGTGAAAAACCTTCCTTGTTTAATGATAGCTAACCCACATTGGGAAAAAATTATAGAAACAGATGCTTCTGACATTGGTTATAGGGGAATATTAAAGCAAATATCTCCTACCGATAAGCAAGAACATCTGATTAGGTTCCATTTAGGAAAATGGAACAATAGCCAAAAGAACTATGCTACTATTGCAAAAGAAATTCTTGCAATAGTCAAATGTGTTTTGAAATTTCAAGATGATTTATACAATCAAAAGTTTTTAATAAAGACAGACTGCCAAGCAGCCAAATATATGTTTAATAAAGATTTTAAACATGATATTTCTAAACAAATGTTTGCTAGATGGCAATCTTATTTAGCTCCATTTGATTTTGAAATTATTTATAAAAAAGGAACTGAAAATAGTCTTCCTGATTTTCTTACCAGAGAATATTTAAATGGCCTACAATAAAAATTCATTAGGACCATTGAAGATGATATATCAAGATCTTCAACAAGACAAAGAATACTGATTAATAGCGCTCCAAATAGAGCGTCAAAGATGTCATGAAATAGATCATGATATGACTATCAGTCCACTAACAAAAATCTATGTTAAAGGACAAACTGAAATCAGTATCAGGGGTATGAAAAGAAGACTAAATGATATAAAAACAAAAGAAATTATAATTTCTTGTGGGTAATCCATATGATTTGAGATTTGCAGGATGATCCCAAGGGATCGTGGCGGTGGAAGATTTTCCTCTCATAGGGGAAGAGGCAATCCTCACATTATTTCCTAAAGAGGAAATATGAAGTTGGTGACTGAAAACATTGCATCAACTCAAGAATCCACTTCAGGATCAAACAAAACTCTATATAAAGAGTTTCAAGCCTATAAGGCTACCAAAGAAGAAATCCTTTATAAGGAATTTCTGGCTGAAAAAGTCGTGAGAGAAAATTCTCAAGAAACAACTGCATCATATGCAAAAACAGTCTCAGACGATTTTGACGACAAAAACTGGGTGAAAATGCCCAATACAGAAGTCATACTTCTGTTAGAAAATAGAGATCTTAGATGGATAGATCAACCATGGCTGTTAATAAATAGATACATGGATACATGATTTTATCCTGCAGAAACATATAAGCCAAGAGCTTATTATGAAAACATTTTGAAAAAAGAATGTTGTGAGATAGTAAACTATCAACGTTCCAAAAATAAAGGAATCTATTTCAGCAAATTTGTTGTTAAACAAATAATATCTATTGAAGCTTGGGGAGTATCTCCTCTTAAAGAAAGGGAATTAATACACCCTGAAACTAAAGCGCTAATCAAATATAATTATTGGGACTACAAAAATGATTTTTATAAAACATTTTTATATGAAATCAGGATCATAGACATTCATGGTTTATCAAGATATGTTCAAACATATTTGAATCGGATATTCCGATTTGGTTTTTCCAATGGTGGAAATCATATGGTCCATCAACAAACATTTTACCAGAGTTGTATAAAGATTTGTATACTCAATGGATTGAAGTGTCTCCGCATCTAATAGATGCACAAACCAATAATTGTTTCATTGAAACAATGCCTTCATTATACTACTTTGTGGAATTCAGTATTCCATGGATCTGGAAATGGGTCCCAGAGACTGGTTATACCAGTGATAACATATATTGCTTAAAAAGAACTTATTATACTAAGTTATGGAAGAAGATGCTAATGATTAAAGACGGAGTTCTTGAAAGCCAACAGACGGTGGATCATGTCCAAAAGGCGATAAGCATCTATAAAGAAAAGATTCATTCAAAAATAATAAAGAGCCTCCAAGCCCTTTCGAGCATATTGTTCAGAAAATCAAAATGATCAAAGGAACTGAGAAAATCAGTGAAAAGGAAAAGATGGATTTCTACATGACAAAAGTGAAGAAAGATTTTGTCAAACATTTTAAGGGAAAATACCAGTCAGCAATGTCCATTTCAGATGATGAAACTGAAACCTTTTTAGCAGGGGAAGGTCAAGATCCATATGATCAGGAGAAAGAAGGAGATATTCTATGTCATCCTTATGTCATTAAAATAACAGAAGAAATAGAAGAAAATCAAAAATCCGAGAATCGGAAATAAAAGAATCCAAGGAAATCATGAAGCCGTAGTCACAAGCTACAACCTCCAAAATGGAGTGGCCGACAAAGAAAATAATTGTCCTCAAGACAGTTGTCTATAATTGAGGATATTGTTTACTTTTAATATTTTAATATCTGGTAGGGCCTATGATAGGTTACAGAATTGAATTATTGCGAATATTCGCAGCATAATTCGAGTCCCTTTACTTCTATATAAGGAGGATTTGTATTTAGTTAGAGGGAGACTCGAAAACTCTTACTACTTTCCTTTGTAAAAATCTCCTTGTAATATTTGAAGAAATAATTTGAAGCTTATCAGTAAAGCTCCATCCGCAGAATTTAAGGTATTTTAAATATATATTATAATTCTATATTATAATTCTATATGATCGCCTCCTATATGGAAGGCTAATTAAACTAGTGTTGGAGTACCATATCATGATCTAGCCAGAATATCATGAAAAAAAAAAGAGTCTGGAATTAGGAATGGTGAAAAATTATAGAGAAAGTATATGGACAGGTTGTAGTCTATCTGGGATATCATTGTAGCGATCGACCTCTGGGGACCTATGCCATTGAAGCCTAAAGATGGCGAAAGGAGTTTAAAGGTCTGACCTTTACTGATCTCATATTGATATCCTGGGTTTAGACTATGTAAAAAGGTCCCTTTGGTTCATGTTCTCTTAATTTTAACCATAAGTGTTTTCCTTACTCTTAAATGCTTTATTAATAACATATTATATGTTTTATTAATAAACATATACCCCTGGGGGGCCTAACAGGCCAACAAGTGGTATCAGAGCCATGGTATTTTGAATCTATATCATGTTATGAGTACTTCAACACTTGCCATATTCATACAAATTTTATGAATATAGATATATACATATACATATATATATATACATATATATACATATATATATACATATATATATACAATATATATACATATATATACATATATGTATGTATATATATACATATATATATGTATATATACATACATATATATGTATATATATATATGTATATATATACGTATATGTATATATATGTATATACATATATATATATGTATATGTATATATATATATATATCCGTGTGTGTGTATATATATATATAAGTATATATATATATGTATATATCTATATAAATATATGTATATATATATATATGTATATATGTGTTTATATATATGTATATATGTATATATATATATGTGTTATTATGTATATATATGTATATGTATATGTATATGTATATGTATATGTATATGTATATGTATATATGTATATATATGTATATATATGTATGTATATATGTACTAGCTATAGTAACCCGTGTGTTACACGAGTTGAATAAATAAAAATTAATATAGCAAAATTTATTAATTGTAAAATATATTTTAAGATATAATATCATTGAAATTATGTATTAGATATGACTGTAAGTTATAAAATAGTGATATCAACTTTTTAAAACTTTATTTAAAAAAAACGTTTTGTTCTAAAACAAACCGTATAAAAATGTCATTTTTAAATATTTTCTTATTATAACTCTTAAATTTAATTATTTTTTATTTTAAAAAAACAACTTTTTAAAAACACCAATTTTAAATATTTCATATTTTTAAAAAAGTCTTATGCTTTAAATAAATTTATTATTTTATAACAAATTGTTTATTTAGAAATAACATTAATAAATAGATCTCTTTATTAATTTATTAATCTAAAAAAGTGTTAAATAATATTATTAGTAATTAAGGTAATTATTTAATAGGAGAGAGAGGCGGAAAAATTTTGGTGAGAATGATTGTGGTGTTGACACGTGTCATATATGTATATATATATGTATATATATACGTATATGTATATATATGTATATACATATATACATGTATATGTATATATATATATATCC
Source organism: Flaveria linearis (assembly GCA_024085815.1). Classification (NCBI taxonomy): domain Eukaryota; kingdom Viridiplantae; phylum Streptophyta; class Magnoliopsida; order Asterales; family Asteraceae; genus Flaveria; species Flaveria linearis. Next base: position 92,104,469 of record CM044001.1, on the reverse strand, counting down.
GTGTGTGTGTGTGTGTATATATATATATGTATATGTATATATATGTATATATATCTATATAAATATATGTATATATATATATATGTATATATGTGTATTATATATGTATATATATGTGTATATATATATGTATATATATGTATATGTATATGTATATGTATATATATGTATATATATGTATAAATGTATATGTATATATATATATGTATATATATAATATAAATTGAGATATTAGTAACGTTATTAAGAATTAAAATAAACATCCCTTGATTATAAAATTGGAGTCTCGTAATAACAAAACATCTTGATAAGATAAATTTATCTGATTCATATAATAGAATATATCAATTAGATATTTTAGTGTAATTGTATTGGTTAAGTGACCAATATAATCATAATGTTTATTACAAAGTTTGGAGGTGCGGGATGCATGCTACTTTGAATTATTATTATTTTGATATTATAGAATGCACGTTACTTTAAGTTTATTATGATTTTCAATAACACAACCTCAAGAGTTATTAGGCGTGAACCATTCAAGGGAGTAATGCCCCTTTGTTGAGGGTTCGGGGGCAACGCTCCTAGGAGCAGGGATCAAGGGACAGGTCAGTTTAAAAATTTCTTATTTTAATTAAATTTCCTTCATAAAATTCATTAGATTTAAAGTTTCAAATGTGAAACTCGGAACAAATATGGGCTTCATTTTTATGTATTTTAAATTTAAAAAGAAAGCTACCACAAGACAATTTCTTTAAGGTTTAGACTCCAATATACACTGTTCATTCTCTGGAGAAAAAATTCAATTTCTTGTTACAATTCTCTGGTTAAATCACACAATCATTCATTAGCTAGTTCTTCACCTTGTCTGAGTTATATCCGATTGATTTATTCGAGCGAACCATCGAACAATTTCGATCTGAAATTGATCACTATTATCAGATTATTCAAGTTTGATTTCAAGTTTTCTCCAATATTCACATTTACTTGACATATGATTGATAATATTGTAATAGAGCTTTTAGAACTATGTTCCAGCATCACATGTCCTCTCATCGTCCAAAAATAAATTAAGAAATTGTATTTGTTTCGCATATTATTCATGGATGGATCCACATTATATTGGTGAAATGTCTTGAACCAATAACGACTGGCGCATGTGTGACAAGTGAGTCTATAGAATTACTTCACATGAAATGTCTTAGAATTTATAGTCATGCATCACTACTAACATAACTAAAACCCTGTTCTAAAACTTGACATTGGTGTGGTCCTTCGCCTTTAGATCCTTATTCCATACCAAAAGTACTTGCTCAATTATTCTTTATACCAACGAGAAATCCTTCGATCCTAAAGTGGCAAGTACTACCACGTTACCAACGAACCATTTTTAGACTTTTGTAGGATGCACCATTAGATTTACGAAATTTCCTTTTAATATATTTTGAGTTTGTTGGTTTTGGTGTTTATGCTCTCCTCCATCATATTCACCGAAAATGGCGCATAACATTTTCTTCCTTTTTAGATATTCTTTTTTGCTAAAATGTGCAAGAGATTGACTTTGGGAAGAGTTGCTCTTTGTCACATCCCGGCGGAAGCGTGAAACGATTTGGGTGTGACTTGTTTGTTTAGAACGCATTTGATTATAAGGAATCCAATTAAAAACAATATTAACACATAAAACACATAACTTGATTATATAACATAAGTTAGGATTAAATCATTTACTTAGATAGTCAAAATTTGATATAATCCTATTACAACTTTTATTTAGCTACAACATCTTCAAATGCGATGGAAATGAGCGTCCACCACAACACTGCCATCGTAGATGTTGACAGTTAGATTCACACAAACCCTTCCAACAACTTCACCCCAGCCATTGTACACATCAAAAGAGAAATCAACATCGTTAGTCATTTTCACCTGAAAAAGCATACTCAAAACAGTCAACATAAAGTTGGTGAGGTCATAGGATTATTTCCAGACAAATATTTTATTGATGCACCAATTACAAACCAAACCTGCTCACACACATAATTCATACTGTCACGAAATAATTCACAAAATCAGATAATATAGCATCACAACACCCATTCTGTTGGTGCATGAAATATTTAAATAGCATCACAACACTCATCCTGTTGGTGCAAAATATTCTCCTAAGTAGCGCTACATATATCATCTAACGGTTCCTCATTCGAATTAATGGTTGTATCATAAATGACAGTATATCGCAAGAATCTCAAAATAGTGCATCAATCAAAAACATAGTATGCTTTTTTCATAAAAACTTTATAATACAAAAAATGGGGCTATGAGTCTCACCTGTTCTCCAAAATGTAACCTATAAAATAATTTTATAAGTTAGATAAAATTTCTTTAAACTTTTTAGAATCTTAGATATAACCAATTCTTAAAAATTCAGCTGTAATATAGTTAGATAATATTACCATAAAATTTCCAACTTTTATTTTATTATAAATAAATTGTTATGATTATCACAAATTCTCCATAAATCACCAAAAATAACTACTTTTATCCAAAAATTATCAAATGTTTTCAGAATATTATTTCAACAGTTCATATTATCATATAAATTTCCTGATGTCTAATTCACAACTGATTTATTTCTGTAATTCATACAATATTCCTAAAATTCATTAAAAATAGCTATATAACTCCAATAATTATAACATTTACACCATCTGTTGAATTTGATTTATCATGTCTTTTATTAAATTTTTAACTATTTATAGTGTTTTTTAAGTATTTCTTTTGATTTTTCTTCTACAGATCATTTAAAAATTCATTTTTCATTCATAAAAATGAAATAAATTACAAAATAATTCCTGGAGACTTTATATCACAATAGAAGAATTATTTGATTTTTCAAGAATTTTTCCGAATTTATTTGTATTTTTGAGTATTTATTGCTTATTTTACCAATTAAATAACTTTGTATAAATCATATTTTTATCAAAACTTATAGAATAATGTTTCAATATTTTTATAAAGATTTTTCAATTTTATTCTCACAATCTCATTTGTCTAATATTTTTGCCTATTTTACTTAATATTACAAGACTTATTCTTAAAAATTTCAAAAGCTTTTATTTATTCACAAGCTTCTGAATTTTAACATCTCATCCTTGTGACTTGATGAGGAATAAGAATTTCAAGGTGTTTTAAGGTTAGTCTTGGTGTGTATTTACCAAGACTTAGTTATATATGTGTTTATAACACATATGTAATGTTGATTTTTAAAACATATAGAAGAAGATTACAACCTTGTGGATGATGAGAATGATGACCTTGATGATGTTGTTTAAGAATTGAGGCAATTAGTCCACGATCGAGTGGTGTGTGGAGGTGGTGGTGATGTTTATCCGAGAGGTGAAAGGGAGTGGAGTTGGTCACGGTTGGTGGTTGTGTGTTAAGGGTGATCCGAGAGTTGGAGTTGGTCGTGGTTGCTGGTTGTGTGATTGTGTTCAAAGGAAAAGAGTTTGTCGATGGCTGGTGGTTGTCTTAAGAAACCGAGGGATGAAAGTTGTTTGTGGGTTTGATGGTCACGGTTGGTTGGTGATATAACCGAGGGGATGGCAGTTTGGGGTGCTTGGCTGAGAGGTATTCTTAAAGCAAGAGAGTTCATCATGATGCCTATGGTTTAGAGTAATGATGTGGATTAATAGGGTGCTTTGGTGGCGGTTTATAGTGTGAATCGAAGGAGGTGGCGGTTTGTGTGGTTATCTTGGTGTATCAAGCATGCAAGGTGGCAAGCTAAGGCTTGCATGACTCACCTTTAGTCATGATTACCTCCATGTGGTCTTAACTTATCTAGATGGTGGTTTAGGTTGCTTAAGCCGAGAGGTTTTATAAAGGTGGTGGCGGTTTTGGTGATTGTGGTATTTAGCCGAGAGTTAGCAATTAAGCTAGGTTTCGAAGGTTTTTAATGGTAGTTTAGGTGATGGTTTGGCCGAGAGATCCATTTTACGGGTGCTAATGATTTTAGTTAGTCATTAACCGAGGCTTTAGGTAGTTAGTCTAAGCTAATAATCTTAATTCGATGCTCGTATATTTAGGGTTTTGCTTAATTGTGTTGTTTGATTGTGTTAACATATTGCTTTGATTCATAACACACATATATAGTAGCATAGATTACCTCAAATCTAAATCATGTGTGTGTGTGTGTGTGTGTATATATATATATATATATATATATATCTACCTGCACGTAAAATATATACTTATATGTATGCACAAGTAGTGTATATACATGCATGCAAAAATCTATATTTATGCACACGTAAATTCTATATATATATACATGCATGCAAAGATGCATACGTAAAATATATATACATGACATACATACATATATATATATATATGACATAATAATGTAATTTACTAAATAATATTCATAAGGTGTTAGTCGAAATATAAAATTTTTCTTAGGATATTAAATCGTCTAACCTTATTTTTAGGGTTGTCACATTCTCCCCCCGTTAAAAGAATTTCGTCCCGAAATTTATTGGTGAGAAGTTTCTAAAGTCGAGTGGAACTTGTCTTGATTATCAGCTCTGAGTAGATGAGGATATTTTTTTTTGATCTCATCTTCCTGTTCTCATGTGTATTCTGGTCCTCTCTTTGCATTCCACTTAACTTTCACTGTAGGAATTCTATTCTTTCTTAATCTCTTTATCTCTTTGCCTACAATGGCTACTGGCTCCTCTACGAAATGTAGTTTCCTATTTATTATGATTTCCTGAATTGGCACTATCAATGTCTCATCCGTTAGACATTTCTTTAAATTGGACACATGAAAAGTGTTATGTACTTCTCCAAGTACTTGAGGTAATTCTAACTTATATGCTACAGGACCAATTCTATCAATGACTTTAAATGGACCAATATACCTGGGGTTCAACTTGCTTGGCTTCCCAAATCGAAGATTCCTTTTGAGGGAGATACCTTTAGATAACTTTATCTCCTATTTGAAATTCCAATGGTTTCCTTCGTTTGTCTGCATACTTTTCTGTCGATCACGAGCTGCTTTCAATCTATTTTTAACCTCAGTGACTTTGTCCATGGTTTTTTGGATTAATTCCGGACCTGTAAGTTGTCTATCACCTATTTCATTACAACATAAGGGTGATCTACACTTTCTTCCATACAAAGATTCAAATGGAGCTAACCCAATACTAGAGTGATAACTGTTATTGTATGAAAATTCTATTAATGGTAAGTGGCTATCCAAATTTCCACCAAAATCTATAGCACAAGCTCTTAACATATCTTCTAGTATTTGTATTGTCCTTTCGCTTTGTCCATCAGTTTGTGGATGATAAGTTGTACTTAAGTTCACTTGGGTTCCTAAGGCCTTTTGTAATGTTTACTGTAAGACCCCGTTCCCGGGACGCTTACAGTTGGATCCTCATCGCTCTTAAAACATATAATTCATTAGTTTAAATAGAACATGCAGCGGAAACTGTGAAATAACTTTTCATTTTTTTATAAATGCTTTTGCAAAGTAATATAACACTCATTACAAAATATCGTTTTTTGCATTACAATACAAAAGCATTAAACAAAAGAATGCCATCCCAAATAGAGCTGAGTAGCTGCCTCGTACCATCCTCAGCAACCTTTACCTGCCAACTAGAACACATAAAAGTCAGCGTTGCTGAATGAGTTCTAGTTTTACTATAAAACATACATTTCTTTCATAAAACCGTGCATTACTTCATGTGATCATACATCATACGTACACATAGATAATATTATTATTATCTTCATCATTCGTTCATCTTTACATTCGTTCTTACAAGTCTGTTGCGACAACAGGGCCGCTCACCTCAATATCGATCTCTCACGATCGTATGCTAGCCGAGTCTGTTGCAACAACATGGTTGCTCACCTCATGGCAATCTCACGATTGCCTGCTAACCGAGTCTGTTGCAACATAAAGTCGCTCACCTCAATATCTGCTTGCAAGCCTTTCCTTTGTTCGTTCATCATTCATTAATGCATGCATTCATCATGTTTCTCTTTTCATTATCTTTCACTTTACGTTACATAATACTTTCAACTCATTTCATTAATGCAACACGTAAAACCACGGAAAGATAAACACGTATCAAACAAGAAACATCAACATTTACCAGTCATCAGTCATCACCATCTATCATGGCAGCAACATACTTAACATACATACATCACACATAATCATGCGACACTATCACCATCATGCCCAATATTTCTCCTAAGCCCGAAATCGCATTCTAAACACACTATACACAATCACACCCAAATGGGTCAAACACACACATTTTCAAAAACGGGTTTTATGTGTTCCAGCCCTAAAGTCGGTTGAAATCAAGTAAAATAGGGGTCCTAGAACTCACACAAAGAAGAAGAAGATGAAGAGCTTCGTTTGGACTAGCTACACGACGAATTTCGAGCCTGAATCGACCCGAACCAACCCTTTTTCTCTCTTTTCTTCTTTTCTCTCTTCTCCTCTCTTGTTTGGCTGAATTTTGTGGGTGTGGGGAGAGTGTAAGGGCTGCCCTCTCCCTTAAACACCCCCACTCACCCAACTTTCTTTCATTGGCGAGTTTGGTCCCTCGACTTTGGAATTTATTTCTTTTTCTTCTTTCGTCGGCTTTATAGAAAATATCCGGGCGTTACAAGTCCACCCCACTTATATAGGTTTCATCCCCGAAACCTGTTATTCCTCGAACAAGCGTGGGTAATGCCGTCTCATTTCCTCTTCAGTCTCCCACGTTGACTCGGATCCCTTCCTGTGCTTCCACTGTACACGTATAAGAGGAACCACTTTATTCCTTAACCTCTTCTCCTTTCGATCGATGATCGCCACCGGTTGCTCCACATAATTGTGCCGTTCGTCTACTTCGATATCCTCCAGTGGAACGATCATATCCTCATCTGCCAAACATTTCCTTAGATGAGACACGTGGAATGTCGGGTGAATTCCACTCAACTCACCTGGCAACTCCAATCTGTAGGCCATCTCTCCTACTCGAGCAATGATTCGGAAATGGCCTATATACCTCGGGCTTAACTTGCCCCGCTTTCTGAACCGAATGATACCCTTCCAAGGGAGACCTTCAACATAACCTGGTCACCCACCTGGAACCAATCGGCCTGCGTCGTTTATCAGCATACGAATTCTGTCTATCTTTGGCTGCCTTCATGAAGGCCTTGATCTTTTCGAGCTTTTCAGTCGTAGCCTCGATCACCTCGACGCTCCCTAACTCTTTATGACCAATATCACCCCAACATACGGGTGTCCTGCATCTCCTACCGTATAGCATCTCATATGGTGGCATGCCAATGCTGGCATGGTAGTTGTTGTTGTATAAGAATTCAGCTAACGGTAAGTGGTCATCCCAGTTTCCCCCAAAATGAATCACACATGCCCGAAGCATGTCTTCCAGTGTCTGAATGGTCCTTTCTGACTGACCGTCAGTTTGGAGATGATAAGTCGTGCTAATCTGTAATCTTGTCCCCATGGCGTCGTGGAATTTCTTCCAGAATTCGGAGGTAAACCGGGTGTCGCGATCAGACACAATCAACACCGGCACACCATGACGAGTCACAATCTCCTTGATGAATAGATCCGCCAACCTCTCGGATGAATATGTCTCGCGCATCGGTAGGAAGTGAGCACTCTTCGTCAAGCGGTCAACAATCACCCATATAGCGTCATACCCTTTCGGAGTACGCGGTAGCTTCGTAATAAAATCCATGGTGATGTGCTCCCACTTCCATTCCGGTATATCCAAAGGTTGGATCTTCCCATACGACTTCTGATGCTTGGCCTTCACTTGCAGACAAGTAAGGCACTTACTCACATACTCCACCACATCACGCTTCATACCCGACAACCAATAATCTTTCTTCATGTCTTGATACATCTTTGTAGCACCAGGATGAATGGAGTATCGAGTCTTGTGAGCCTCATCCATAATCATCACCCGTAGATCCCCAATACGAGGAATCCACATCCGCCCGAATCGGGTCTTAACACCGAGTGTGTTTTCACCCAATTCCGCAACCAGGCCTCTCATTCTTTTAGAGTTAAGATGATCTTCTTTCAAAGCCTCATCTTGAAACTCTTTGACCTGCTTCATCACATCAGAGGTCATGATCAACTGGTATGCCTTCACCTAGATCGGCTCGGGCCTTTCCTTTTGGCTAAGGGCATCCGCCACCACGTTGGCTTTGCCCGGATGATAATGGATCTCGTAATCATAATCCTTTATGAGCTCCAACCATCGCCTCTGCCTCATATTCAGGTCTTTCTGCTCGAAGAAATACTTCAAGCTCTTGTGGTCAGTGAAAATAGTGCACTTCGTCCCGTAGAGATAGTGCCTCCAAATCTTTAGTGCATCCAAATCTTTAGTGCAAAGACCACAGCCGATAGCTCCAAGTCATGAGTAGGATAGTTAACCTCATGAACTTTCAACTGTCGGGATGCATAGGCTATAACCTTTCCTCTCTGCATTAACACGCACCCTAATCCCGAGTAGGAAGCATCAGAATAAACCACCAGATATTCACTTCCATCGGGCAATGACAGAACAGGAGCTTGGGTTAATCTCACTTTCAATTCTTTGAACTCCTTCTCTTAAACTTGACCCCATACAACTTTACATCCTTACGGGTCAACTTGGTTAGTGGAGAAGTGATTTTGGAAAAGTCTTGGATGAATCTTCTGTAATAGCCGCCAAACCCAAGAAACTACGGATCTCGAATGGCGTCTTTGGAGACTTCCATTGCATTACCGCTTCCACCTTCGCCGGATCCACCATAATCCCTTCTAGATTCACCACGTGACCCAAGAATTGAACTTCGTGCAACCAAAACGCGCACTTGGAGAACTTGGCATACAACTTCTCCCTTCTCAACGTCTCTAACACCTCTCGAATATAACCGACATGCTCTATCTCGCTCCTTGAATAAATCAGGATATCATCAATAAACATAATCACTGATTTATCCAACAACGGCTGACACACTCGGTTCATCAGATCCATAAAAGCAGCTGGCGCATTGGTTAAACCAAAAGACATAACAAGGAACTCATAGTGACCGTAGCGTGTGCGAAAAGCGGTTTTAGGAATATCCTGCTCCTTCACCTTTAGCTTGTTAGGACCGTGTACGTACGGAATACTAACCGATTCTTAGTTGTACCAGATCAAATAGTGCGGAATCCTATTTGATTGGCGATCCAATCAGTGAGAACGAAATCAGTATCAATCCTAACGATTAGAAAACGTTATAAATTGACTCGGAATGACCTGAAACGCTCTATGAAGTTGGAATGGTCGAACAGCACGTTCTGGGGCGATTAGGGTTTCTAGTATTCGAAGTGTCCCTTTATTCCATGAACTAAGTGGTATTTATAGGTTAGGTTTTCTCATTCGGGCGACTGAACCATTCGGATGGTTCAATCGTGCGATTGAGCTATGCGGTTGATCCATACGTACGACTGAGACTTCAATCGTACGACTGGTTCAATCTCATGCTTCAGTCTTCTGACTGATCCAGTCTCATGGTTCAGTCGTGTGACTGAGCCATTCGCATGAAGTTATTCATGCGTATGGTCCATTCGCATGGCCCATTCGCATGATAACTATATCATGTTAAGTTTGAATGTGTTAATCATTACAACATTATGCATATCTATTCAAACAAAACCAAACCTATATAATTAGTCATTCCTTAACCCATTAACGAAATATATAAACATTATAATATAAACAACCAAATGTATTTCATTAAGCACCATTCAATTACACATAGTCAAGACATTTTACATTCAACTCAGAATCTAGGGACACATGTATCAACAAACTCCCCCTTGGACCTAGATTCATCTAATGTCTTACTTGACCCATAATTTTTTCAAATTTCTTGTACTTCTCCTCTCTAGTAACTCCTGCATGTATTTCAAATGCAAAGCAGAGTCTGATTACGTTTTGAAATTGGAGGGCTTGTACAATATCTTGAGCATCATAGAACAGTGGCCACTTGTAGAGTGTATAGACATCATTAGCTGACAAGTTCGTGAGCCACATTGGGTCAAATACCCGGATGACATCCATCTGTCCATCTCTGTTTAACACTATGACTGCTTCAGCTGTTCGCCAATCATAGTACCACCATTTGAAGTGTGGAGTGATGTCCTGAGGCATTTCCCTAAGAGGGATTTTCGACATGGTGCGCGGTGGACGCCACTTCAACACTATCTTTGGTCTCCCGGTTCGTGAATCCACCTCAGACTTCCTAACATACCTTGTAGGTTGCTGAGGCTTGAAGTTAATCCACCGGGTGTGGTACTCCCTTTTCAGTGCAGCTTCAAACCATCCTGGCATCTTTCTAGGATCAGCGTAAAGCAACTGCAGCTTTGCCAGTTGGTTTAGCTCACAACCAGGTAGAGTTTTTAGATCATGTGGAAATCTAAAATACCCAATACCTTTCTCTCTCTTAACTGCATAAGCATTAAGATCGTCAAAATAAGCCCACGATATGATCTTGCACGACACCTTTTGGTGTTTCTTCACTCGATACAGCTTTGTGTAGACATTTGGCTTTGAAGCATTTCGTTGAGCTCGCAGATCTTCAAAACATGCAGCCCATTCAGCCCTTTTAACTTTAACTTCCTCCTCTGTGGCTCGGGCTATCCCCTCTTGTTTATCAGATTCTGCTTCTAGTTTATCCAGAGTTTCGAAGGTCTCACTGACCAAATTGTCATCCAAGTTTGGAATGACATAACCTTCGGTGTCTGCGTACTCCGGATAATGTTGATCTGTCACATCTTCGATTTCGATCTCATCAACATCATGCAGTTCATTATCACTATCTTCTTGGACTTCCGGAGCATCGTTCACTATTTCATCAGCATTTAATTGAAACATTTCGGCCAACTGCTCTTTAGTGAAACTGTGGATTATCTCTCCCTCTTCAGGAGTGTATTCAACTGATCTCCTTACCACTCCCTGCAGATCAAGAATCATTGTTAACTGAGTCTTGACCTGCTGAAGGGGTTCAACATCGTATTGGTCTCTTTGAAAATTTGGATCTGCTTGATTTAAAACATGCAACACGATACTTGTTAGTAGATAATCAACCACTTTCATTAACATACGATATAAACATTCATTAAATAAATGTACTATACGTTGAAATACAAAAGTCTGTTAAATACATAAACATGTCTAACTAAACAGTACTTTTATCTTGAATTTCTGGAGTTTCTTCCGTTGGAGCAGACGAAGAGGGTCCTTGATCATGTCGCTTTTTAGAACGCCTTTCGCCTGCTACATTTTCGCTTCTATCTCCGGAAGTTTCTCCTCCTTTACCTTCACCATCTTTCTTCTTCTCATCACCATCATTGCTTTCATCACTACCATCATCATCATCGTCATTATCCTCATCATCTTCATCATCGTCTTCCTCATCCTCACTATCATCATCATTATCATCACCATCACCTTCTCCAATCTTGAGGGGCTCACTTTGAGTACCTTTCAGTTTTAGCACAAGAGTCTTATGAGCTGCCTCTAGCTTTCCCATTCTCTCATCCGTTTCAGCTTCGTGTTGTAACAAGCCTGTGATCTGATCGGTCTGCGACGTGATCACTTGGGCTTGTGAGGATGTTAACTCCCTCAATCTTTCAATCTCAGCTGCCTGTGAAGAACTTTGTTCTTGCAGCTGAAGGATCTGGGCAGTCTTAGCCTTATCGGAGGCTAACAGCTGAAGCACCATGCTGTTGAGAGCAGCAAGCTGATCCACTACAGAAACTGGTGGGATGAATGAGCTGGATGGGAAAGGTGAGGGACCTGTTTGTTGAGTGGTGGAGGTGGAGGTTGCTGTGGTGTAGATGGGAGGAAATTGGATGGCTGTAGTGGGTGGTATAGTGGTGTTGGTGGGGAAAGGCATGGAAGTATGAAGTGGAGGTATAGTGGTGGTGGTGGTTGTTTGGGGTGAGTGGGATGCGGTGTATTGGGTGGTTTGGGAGGTTTGGGTGATTTGGCTAGGTGTGGTGGAGGTGGTAGGTGCAGAGGAGGTAGTGATAAGTGTGATCCTCCTGCGCTTGGACTTCATCCCATGAGGGCGAGCCATATGTTTCCTTCGACTCCCTTTTGACCCGGAGGCTCCCCCTTGGCTGCTGGGAGAGGCTGGGGTGTATGATGGGTCTGCTACAGTGCTCCCAGACTCTCCTGAGCGTCCACCAACCGCCCGTAAGCCTTCCTCGGTTGCCACTACCCGACTTCCCACCGTCCGGGTTAGTGGTACTTCATCTGAATCCTCCTCCTCCTGCATGAAGTCAGGGTGGATTGGAGCTGGCTCAGGTCTCCCTTGACCATCTCCTCCCTGATCCGTTCCGTTGTCATCATCATCGGAGTCATCGGAGGGTAGAGCTACCTGCTCTACATCAGAATCACTATCATCATGACGCCACTTTTTCTTAGCTGTCGCCACATACTCCTCACGGGCCAGATGCCCAAACAAACGTCTTGCCGGGGGCTTGACCTGCTTTCCCCGGTATACTTTCATCCTGCCTAAGGTGGTATCATCCATCACCTCAAGCATAACTGCATCCTCCTTCTCCTTTGATAACATAGGTAGCTTCTGGTCAAAGATCATTTGCAAGAAGCGAGGATACATGCAGAAGCCTTCTCTTCCCTTAACTTCGATGTTCTCCACTAGGTAAGTGAAGATCATCCTGGAGAAGCTGAATGGGTGGCTCTGATACCACTTGTTAGGACCGTGTACGTACGGAGTACTAACCGATTCTTAGTTGTACCAGATCAAATAGTGCGGAATCCTATTTGATTGGCGATCCAATCAGTGAGAACGAAATCAGTATCAATCCTAACGATTAGAAAACGTTATAAATTGACTCGGAATGACCTGAAACGCTCTATGAAGTTGGAATGGTCGAACAGCACGTTCTGGGGCGATTAGGGTTTCTAGTATTCGAAGTGTCCCTTTATTCCACGAACTAAGTGGTATTTATAGGTTAGGTTTTCTCATTCGGGCGACTGAACCATTCGGATGGTTCAATCGTGCGATTGAGCTATGCGGTTGATCCATACGTACGACTGAGACTTCAATAGTACGACTGGTTCAATCTCATGCTTCAGTCTTCCGACTGATCCAGTCTCATGGTTCAGTCGTGTGACTGAGCCATTCGCATGAAGTTATTCATGCGTATGGTCCATTCGCATGGCCCATTCGCATGATAACTATATCATGTTAAGTTTGAATGTGTTAATCATTACAACATTATGCATATCTATTCAAACAAAACCAAACCTATATAATTAGTCATTCCTTAACCCATTAACGAAATATATAAACATTATAATATAAACAACCAATGTATTTCATTAAGCACCATTCAATTACACATAGTCAAGACATTTTACATTCAACTCAGAATCTAGGGACACATGTATCAACATAGCTGATGGTAGCCCGATCGAAGACCTATCCGTGAAAACCAACTGGCGCCTTGAAGCTGATCGAATAAATCATCAATCCTCGATAACAGATACCTATTCTTCACTGTCAGCTTGTTCAGCTCACGGTAGTCTATACACATTCTCATACTACCATCTTTCTTCTTCACAAATAAGACCGGAGCACCCCAAGGTGAGATACTCGGTCTAATGAACCCCTTGTCAAGCAGCTCTTGCAACTGCTCCATCAATTCTTTCATCTCCGTTGGAGCCAACCGATACGGTGCCTTGGCAACAGGTTGGGCACCCGGTATCAGATCAATCTAAAACTCAATCTCTCGGTCAGGTGGCACTCCCGACAAGTCTTCGGGAAACACATCTGGAAAGTCACACACAACCGCTACATCCGTCAGTTGTGGTGCGGGCGTATCCACATCCCTTACATAGGCCAAGTAGGCACTACATCCATGCCTCATACACTTTCCCGCCACCGCCATTGAGATCACTTTCGGGATCGTGGTGACCCGATCCCCGTAAACAGTTACCGAACTCCCGTCAGGCGCTATCAGACGAATCATCTTCTTTCGACACACTATATTCACCCCAAAGTACGCCAACCAATCCATCCCAAGAACCAGGTCGAAACCACCTAAGGTCATCACGAATGGTCTAACCGGAAATTTATAACCTTCTAATTCCACGTCACAACCCTCTATCACCTCAGAAATCCCGGTAGATTTACCTATGGCAGTCTCTACATCAAATGGCGCATCGACACGTTTACTACTAATAGGCAGCTTAGCACAGAAAGCAGCAGAAATAAAACTTCTACTGGCACCCGAATCAAACAACACAGAAGCTAAAGTTTGGTTCACCAGAAACGTACCGGACACAACATCAGGGTCCATCCTAGCCTCCTCCTGCGTTATCGTGAATGCCCTGGCGCTCGCCCTCGGTCCTTCACCTCCAGTTTTCTTCACTCCAGAACCCTCAGCCCTCGGCTTCTTGCAATCCCTACTCATATGACCACTTTCCCCACAGTTGAAACACTTCACACCCCCACAGTCTCTAGCCATATGACGAGGCTTCCCACACTTAAAGCAGATGTTTGATCCCCACTTGCATTCCCCCGAATGTTCTCTCCCACATTTGCCACACCTCTTCAATCCTGCACCTGGCGTGACCACACGGTGGTCATCCACCCGTGTCTTCTTGTTACCCGTCGAAGTAGCACTCCGACCAAACCTCTTCCCCTGCCAGTTCCTCTCACCACCTCCCTTCCGGCCAACCCTTACCACCACCACCACAGCCCGCTCATCATATAACCTCCCGGCCAAATCCACCGCCGACCTAAAGTGCTTGGTCGGGCAACGATCATATGACTGCGAATATCCGCCGGCAACCCCTGAATATACCTCTTGATCTTTCACGACAGAGGCGTTACCTGATTCGGCACCATACGTGTCATCTCATTGAACTTTGTAGTGTACTGCTGGTGTGTCATCGTTCCCGCCTCCAGCTGCCGGAATTCCCTCTCAATTTTGTCTATTTGCCGATGAGGACAGAACTCCTCAATCACCAGCTTCTTCAGTTTGGACTATCTCATCCTCCCGATGGCCCTGCTACCCTCGGCTTGGACTATATTGTCCCACCAGCACAGAGCCGAGTCCATAAAAGAATGTGCAGCAAACTTCACTTTCTGATCTTCCCGGCACTCGCTGATATTCAAAACGGCTTCCATTTCCCTCACCCACCGGTGAGCAGCAGCAGCAGTGCCATTACCATCAAAAGTTGGGGGCTTACATCCTTGAAAGGCCCCGTAGTTACAGCCTCGTGCCGCCCCCGGCACCGGCTCTTCTTCCTCCTCCTCCTCTTCATCAGAAGGAACCGTTTCAGGCTCCGTTTGTTCCCGTCCTCCCGAGGACCGGTTCCTCTCCCTCCGTTCTCCTTCCAGTACAGCCTTTATCACTTCGGTCACTACAGACGGTAAGATCGTCTCCATGACCTGGTGCACCTCCTCCACTACAGCCTCTTTTACCGAGGCTCTCAGATTAGCGCTCTCGTCTACACCCTCCAGATGAGGGTCTCGGGTTCTTCAGGAACCACCTTCTCAACTCTAGGCCTGCCTCTTTTGGGCCGTGACACAGCAGCAAGCCCACCACGCAAGCCTTTGGATGATCTACCACCGGCCATCCTCTATCACACACTGAAAGATTCAAACACCAACACGGTCATTCAAGGGAATAGTTCAGTTTATGTCAAGTATAGTAAGTCCCTAATTACAGTGGCCAGTTGTGATTAGCCACTTACTTTACTCTTCGTACCTCGAGCATTACCTGTCCTGACTACATCAGTATCTAAATCTACTAACAACACATAAACCACATAACATGCGCACATAATACCGGTTAACATTAAAGAAAGTACCTGATGGCACGCAGTTACTCAGATTGACACCCCTTCCCTTTCCGTCCCATTCTCAGTTTAAGTTAAGGTTTATTTGGAAAAATTTACCCATTTCACTTAAACTTTGGCTCTGATACCAACTTGTAAGGCCCCGTTCCCGGGACGCTTACAGTAGGATCCTCATCGCTCTTAAAACATATAATTCATTAGTTTAAGTAGAACATGCAGCGGAAACTGTGAAATAACTTTTCATTTTTTTATAAATGCTTTTGCAAAGTAATACAACACTCATTACAAAATATCGTTTGTTTACATTACAATACAAAAGCATTAAACAAAAGAATGCCATCCCCAAAAAGAGCTGAGTAGCCGCCTCGTGCCATCCTCAGCAACCTTTACCTGCCAACTGGAAACACATAAAAGTCTGCGTTGCTGAGTGAGTTCTATTTTTATAATAAAACATACATTTCTTTCGTAAAACCGTTCATTACTTTCATGCGATCATACATCATACGTACACATAGATAATATTATTATTATCTTCATCATTCGTTCATCTTTACATTCATTCTTGCAAGTCTCTTGCGACAACAGGGTCGCTCACCTCAATATCGATCTCTCACGATCGTATGCTAGTCGAGTCTATTGCAACAACATGGTTGCTCACCTCAGTGGCAATCTCACGATTGCCTGCTAACCGAGTCTGTTGCAACACAAAGTCGCTCACCTTAATATCTACTTGCAAGCCTTTCCTTTGTTTGTTCGTCATTCATTAATGCATGCATTCATCATGTTCCTCTTTTCATTATCTTTCACTTTACGTTACATAATACTTTCAATTCATTTCATTAATGCAACACGTAAAACCACGGAAAGATAAACACGTATCGAAACAAGAAACATCAACATTTACCAGTCATCAGTCATCACCATCTATCATGGCAACAACATACTTAACATACATACATCACGCATAATCATGCGACACTATCACCATCATGCCTAACATTTCTCCTAAGGCCTCACTGACCATATTACATGCACTTACGGGAACTTCTACATCCAAAGCTCACCTCTGCCCTTCCCTTGAAAGTCAGTACTCTAACTATTTTCGTCCCCGGGTACAACAGCCCTGTCTGGGCGAATGGGCACCCTATAGTCGCATGGCCTCCATGCGACTGAACATCATGCGACTAGACTAATGCGGATGAAGTCCCACGCGACTACACCTCCAATCGTGCGAATGGACCCTCAATCGTGCGATTGGACACTAAGCGAATGGACCTATGCGAATGGACCTTATGCGAATGAGCACCTATGCGACTGGACTCTCAGTCGTGCGATTGGACACCTATGCGACTGAGCTCCTATACGACTGGGCTCTCAGTCGTATGACCTGTCATGCTACTGGACCCTTAGTCGTGCGATTGAACCTCAGTCGTGCGATTGAACATCAGTCGCCCCTCAATCGCCCCTCAGTCGCCTAGCCCTAGCTGGGCGCAAACTGTAGTTCATCCCGAACTACAGTCGTGATTTTCGACCTCCAAACCCTTCCAAACTCATTTTAAGCCCAACTAAACACTCCTAAACCTTAGGGAAACATACTATGATATCAATCAAGCACACACAAGCCCAAAATCGCACTCTAAACACACTATACACAATCACACCCAAATGGGTCAAACACACACATTTTCAAAAACGGGTTTTATGTGTTCCAGCCCCAAAGTCAGTTGAAATCAAGTAAAATAGGGGTCCTAGAACTCACACAAAGAAGAAGAAGATGAAGCACTTATTTTGGACTAGCTACACGATGAATTTCGAGCCCGAATCGACCCGAACCAACCCTTTTTCTCTCTTTTCTTCTTTTCTCTCTTCTCCTCTCTTGTTTGGCTGAATTTTGTGGGTGTGGGGAGAGGGTAAGGGCTGCCCTCTCCCTTAAACAACCCCCCACTCACCCGACTTTCTTTCGTTGGCGAGTTTGGTCCCTCGTCTTTGGACTTTATTTCTTTTTCTTCTTTCGTCGGCTTTATAGAAAATATCCGGGCGTTACATTTGCCAAAATCTTGAGGTAAACCTACTGTCTCTGTCTGATATAATGGACATAGGTATTCCATGTCTAGACATAATTTCTTTTAGGTAAATTCTTGCTAGTCTTTCTATCTTATAATCTTCTCGTATGGGTAAGAAATGAGCTGACTTAGTCAATCTATCTACAATAACCCAAATTGTGTCGTATCCATTTCTGGTTCTTGGTAGTTTGGTTATGAAGTCCATTATAATTTGATCCTATTTCCATTCTGTAATCTCTAGTTGCTGTAGGTATCCTGAAGGTTTTTGATATTCAGCTTTTACTCTTGAACAGATATCACATTTTTTCACAAATTCTCCAACTGATTTCTTCATGCCTGGCCACCAGTATTGGCTTTTCAAATCCTTGTACATTTTATTATTTTCTGGATGTACAGAATATTTTGACTTATGTGCTTCTTGTAGGATAATTGTTCTAATCACGCTATTGTCAGGTACCCAAATTCTCCCTTTAAACCTCAGAATTCCATCTGTTTCTTCTTTCATATCTTTTAGTTGTCCCTTTAGTTTCAACATATCTTCTTTTTAGGCTTCCCGAATTTGATTTAACAAATCTGAACGTAATTTCATTCTCATAGCACGTACTCGTAATGGCTTAATCCTTTCTTTTCTACTTAGAGCATCAGTAACTACGTTTGCTTTACCAGGGTGATACTTGATTTCACAGTCATAATCACTTAATAATTCTACCCATCTTCTCTGCCTCATATTTAACATCTTCTGAAAATAAATGTGTTGCAGATTTTTATGATCCATATAAATTATACACCTAGTCCCATACAGACAATGTCTCCAAATATTTAATGCAAACACTACTGCTCCTAATTCTAGATCATGGGTGGTATAGTTCTTTTCACTACCCCTAAGTTGTCTAGATGCATACGTAATTACTTTGTCTTTTTGCATTAAAACACATCCAAAGCCTTGACATGATGCGTCACAATATACTACAAAATTATCTATCCCTTCTAGCAATGCTAAAATAGGTGCACTACATAACTTATGCTTAAGGAGTTCGAAAGCTTCATTTTGTTTTTCCCCGCATACATACTTTCTATCTTTCTGAGTCAATTCTATCAAAGGTTGAGCTAACCTTGAGAAATTTTCTATAAATCTCCTATAATATCCTGCTAAACCTAAGAATTATCGTACCTCTGTTGGGGTCTTTGGAATTTCCCATTTCCTGACAGCTTCAATTTTTGTTGGATTAACTTGAATTCCATCCTGATTAACTACATGTCTTAGGAATTGTACTTCCCTTTTCCAAAATTCACATTTTGAGAATTTTGCATTCAGTTTCTCTTTTCGCAATAATTCCAAAGTTAACCTTAAATGTTGTTCATGGACCTCCTTATTTTTAGAATAAATCAGAATGTCATCTATGAAGACTATAACAAATTTATCTAAATAGAGTTTGCATACTCTATTCATTAAGTCAATGAATACTGCAGGAGCATTGGTTAGTACAAACGGCATTACAAGAAATTCATAATGTCCATACCTAGTTCTGAATGCAGTTTTTGATATATCTTCATCTTGTACTCTTAACTGATGATATCCAGATCTTAAATATATTTTTGAAAAATAACTAGATCCTTGCAATTGATCGAATAAGTCATCAATTCTAGGGAGAGGATATCTATTCTTCATGGTAACCTATTTAAGTTCCCTATAATCAATACACATCCTAAAAGTCCCGTCTTTCTTTTTAATGAACAGAACTGGTGCTCCCCAAGGTGATACACTAGGGCATATAAATCCCCTATCTAATAGTTCTTGTAATTGGGTCATCAGTTCCTTCATCTCAGTTGGTGCTAAATGATATGGTACTTTAGCAATAGGGTTGTTCCTAGTATTAGTTCTATTCTAAACTCTACCTAACGAGGGGGTGGTAATCCAGGTAATTCATTAGGAAAAACATCAGAGTATTCATTAATAATAGGAACACTTTCTAAATTCCCTTTTATCAAGCTTTGCATCAACTATATGAGCTAAGAAAACTAAACATTTCTTATTTAAGCATTTTTGTGCTTTCTCGCAGGAAATCAATTTTATAATACCGTTTGGTTTGTCACCGTATATACAGAGAGTTTTATTTTCCTTAATCAAAGGAATTTTTATCATTTTCTTATCAAATCCTTCTAATTCATACCTACTACAATATCAAATCCTCCTAATTCAATAGGAATCAGATCTATATCAAAACAGTCTTCATCTAAGTTCAAAATACAGTTAGGAATAATTTCACCAGCTTCGATTATTTTACCATCAGTTAATTCTATCACGTATTTATGTCTTAGTTTCTCAGAGGTTAAACTAAGTGATGGTCTAAAGTTATTTGAAATAAAACTACGAGTTGCTCAGCTCCTGTATCAAATAATACTGTTGCGTACTGGTTGTTGATATGGAACGTACCCGTAACTACTTCTTGTTCATGCCGAGCCTCTTCAGCTTGCATTACGAAAGCTCTTTCACGGGAGTTGTTTTGGTTAACTGGAGCCTTACCCTTTCATTGTGGGCATTCATTACGAAAATGATTCTCGTTTCCACACTAAAAGCAGACTGGTTTAGGGTTGTTGGGGTTCTTGCAACCTCGGGATATATGTCCTTTCTTCTTGCAATTATAACAAACCATTGTCATACAATTCCTGAAGTGATATCTTTGGCAGATATTGTACCGTGGTTGCCCTTCAACTTTCTTTTCCTGTGCTGCTCCTAAGAAATTTCTTTGTGGAGGTCGGGTCATTCTTTTCTAAGGGTTTTCTCCAAATTTCCTTCCTGTGTGGTTTTCATTCCACTTTCTTTTCTCTCCTATTTTTGGATTGCTTAATGATCTATTCCTTATCATTTCATCTGTTAAACTTCCTGACAGGCTTACTGCTTCCTGAAAAGTTTTGGGCCTTGCGGATTTTACTAATCCTTTTATTTATCGTACTAGTCCCCAAATATATCTTCCTATCCTTTTTGATTCAGGGGTTATCAGATGTGGTACTAACCTGGAAAGTTCATTATACATGTCGGTGTATTCCCGATGTGCAGCTCCTTTCATTTCTAGTGCCAAAAATTCACTCTCTAATTTTTCTATTTCATTATAAGGAAAATATTTTTCTATCACTAGATTTCTAAAATCTTCCCAACTTATCTTATTCATAATATGCCTACCTTTAGTGTGTACCTCCATTTTCCATCAGGATTGTGCCTCTCCTTTTAGTGAATGCGAAGCAAACAGTGTCTTGTAATTGTCAGCACAGTTACTAATTTCTAAGACTGCTTCCATTTCATCTAACTAGCGTAGGGCTTGCACAGCTCCTCCTTTTCCATCAAATTCCCAGGGTCTGCAGGACATAAAGGTTTTATAAGAACATCCTTTTGTGACTTCATTCAGGATGTCTTCCTCCTGTCGCTCTTATGGATTAATATTTTCGGGCCTTTCCTGTGGGTGTGAGGTGGTTCCAAAGTTCAGATTTTATGGTAGTTGAGCTATCAAAGTGGGTAAGGTAGCTTCTATTTGCTAGGCTACTATTTGAGAAATCCTGTTACTCTTACTTGCGTCATTATTCACAGGTGTTTTTTCCCCAATTCGGGTTCTAAATCGTCCCACTCGGGCTGTTTCTCGTACACGCTGAGTGTTTCTTTTTGGCGGCATGATTCACTATAGTGAATTATAATATTAGTATCATAAATAGATATTCTAACATAAATTTATCTAGCACATAACAAATAAACATTTAAACATAAAGATATATATATTATTAAGTTCTTATTCTTCTATAAGTAGACTAGATAATTTCTAATTCTTGCTAATCTACTCCCATATCTTTATGAAGATATTTTTCTTAGGTGCCTTTAATTTCTTGATATCCCTCTGGATCTTACAGATTCCATTTTGTATTTTCTTGAGCTTTTCGAGGGTTTGCTGAGCTATCTCCACCTGATCCTTACTTAGCTTTTGTCTTTTAGTTATTTTGTCTTCGCTCCCAGAGGAATCTGATTGTTGTATTACTATATCTTCATTTGTCTTAACCAAAAGTTTATTACCACGTCGTATCTTCTTCCGAGCGGTCTTAATTGTATATCCCCCAATGTGTACCGGTGCACGTTGAACATAAAATTTTGGCTCATTTTCAACTTCCAGTTGAGGAATTTCCATAACTTGTTGGGGTTCTGGTTCAGGTGTTATTTCTTTAGAGTTGCTATGGTCTGAGCACTGGGTGGTATCAATCTTTTGTGGTAACTATCTGAATTCATAGTTGCAAAAATTTTCTTGATAATTTTTCACAGAACAGTTAGTCACATAATTTATTATAGTTATTAAAGTCAACATAACATCATAGAATTCTGCACATAAAATCATATTACACAATTATATATATATTCATCAAATATATTATTTACTACAACTTGAGCTTATGGTTATAGTCTAGGTATTTTATAGTACCTAATTCTCTATAACCAATGGCTCTGATACCGACCTGTCACATCCCGGCGAAGCGTGAAGCGATTTGGGTGTGACTTGTTTGTTCAGAACGCATTTGACTATAAGGAATCAAATTAAAAACAATATTAACACATAAAACACATAACTTGATTATATAACATAAGTTAGGATTACATCATTTACTTAGATAATCAAAATTTGATATAATCCTATTACAACTTTAACTTAGCTACAACATCTTCAAATGCGATGGAAGTGAGCGTCCACCACAACACTGCCATCATCGATGTTGACAGTTATATTCACACAAACCCTTCCAACGACTTCACCCCAGCCATTGTACACATCAAAAGAGAAATCAACATAGTTAGTCATTTTCACCTGAAAAAGCATACTCAAAACAGTCAACATAAAGTTGGTGAGGTCATAGGTTTATTTCCAGACAAAATATTTTATTAATGCACCAATTATAACCAAACCTGCTCAGACACATAATTCATACTGTCACGAAATAATTTACAAAATCAGATAATATAGCATCACAACACTCGTTCTGTTGGTACAGGAAATATTTAAATAGCATCACAACAATCATCCTGTTGGTGCAAAATATTCTCCTAAGTAGCGCTACCTATATTATCCAACGGTTCCTCATTCGAATTAATGGTTGTATCACAAATGACAGTATATCATAAGAATCTCAAAAATAGTGCATAACACAGTATGCTTCTTCCTTAAAAAACTTTATAAATACAAAAAATGGGGCTATGAGTCTCATCTGTTCTTCAAAATCTAACCTATAAAAATAATTTTATAAGTTAGATAAAATTTCTTTAAAATTTTTAGAATCTCAGATATAACCAATTCTTAAAAATTCAGCTGTAATATAGTTAGATAATATTACCATAAAATTCCCAACTTTTATTTTATTATAAATAAATTGTTATGATTATCACAATTTCACCATAAATCACCAAAAATAGCTACTGTTATTCAAAAATTATCAAATGTTTCCAAAATATTATTTCAATAGTCTATATTATCATATAAATTTCTGGATGTCTAATTCACAACCGATTTATTTTTGTAATTCTTACAATATTCCTAAAATTCATTATAAATATCTATATAACTCCAAAAATTATGAAATTTACACCATACGTTTAATTTTATTTATCATGTCTTTAATAAATTTTTCACGATTTATGGTATTTTTTAAATAATTTCTTTTGATTTTTCTTTTACAGATCATTTAAAAATTCATTTTTCATTCATAAAAAGGAAATAAATTACAAAATAATTCCTGGAGCCTTTATATCATAAGAGAATAATTCTTTGATTTTTCCAGAATTTTTCCAAATTTATTTGTATTTTTGAGTATTTATTGCTTATTTTACCATAAACAATTTTGTATAAATCATAATTTTGAGGGCGGGTCTTGGCGCTGCGGTTGAAGCTGTTCCTAAGGGACCAAAGGTCTCAGGTTCGATCCGTGAAAACAGCCTCCCCACAAAATGTGGGGGAAAGACCGCGTACATCCTCCCTTAAATGGGACGGACCCTCCCTGGACCCTGCGAAAACGCGGGAGCTCTTTGTAGCACCAGGTACGCCCTTGTATAAATCATAATTTTATCAAAACTTACAGAATAATGTTTCAGTATTTTTATAAAGATTTTTCAATGTTTATTCTCACAATCTCATTTGTCTAATATTTTTGCTTATTTTACTTAATATTACAAGATTTATTCTTAAAAATTTCAAAAACTTTTATTTTTGTCACAAGCTTCTGAATTTTAACATCTCATCCTTGTGACTTGATGAGGAATAAGAACTTTGAGGTGTTTTAAGGTTAGTATTGGTGTATATTTACCAAGACTTAGTTATATATGTGTGTTTATAACACATATGTAATGTTGATTTTTAAAACATATAGAAGAAGATTACAACCTTGTGGATGATGAGAATGATGACCTTGATGATGTTGTTTAAGAACCGAGGCAATTAGTCCATGATCGAGTGGTGTGTGGAGGAGGTGGTGATGTTTATCCGAGTGGTGAAAGGGAGTGAAGTTGGTCACGGTTGGTGGTTGTGTTTTAAGGGTGATCCGAGAGTTGGAGTTGGTCGTGGTTGCTGGTTGTGTGTTTATGTTTAAAGGAAAAGAGTTGGTTGATGGATGGTGGTTGTCTCAAGAAACCGAGGGATGAAAGTTGGTTGTGGGTTTGGTGGTCGCGGTTGGTTTGTGATATAACCGAGGGGAATGGCGGTTTGGGGTGCTTGGCCGAGAGGTATTTTTAAAGCAAGAGAGTTCATCATGATGCCTATGGTTTGGAGTAGTGATGTGGATTAATAGGGTGCTTTGGTGGCGGTTTATAGTGTGAACCGAAGGAGGTGGCGGTTTGTGTGGTTATCTTGGTGTATCAAGCACGCAAGGTGGCAAGCTAAGGCTTGCATGAGTCACCTTTAGTCATGATTACCTTCATGTGGTCTTAACTTATCTAGATGGTGGTTTAGGTTGCTTAAGCCGAGAGGTTTTATAGAGGTGGTGGCGGTTTTGGTGATTGTGGTATTTGGCCGAGAGTTAGCAATTAAGCTATGTTTCGAAGGTTTTTAATGGTGGTTTAGGTGATGTTTTGGCCGAGAGATCCATTTTACGGGTGCCAATGATTTTAGTTAGTCATTAATCGAGGCTTTAGGTAGTTAGTCTAAGCTAATAATCTTAATTCGATGCTCGTATATTTAGGGTTTTGCTTAATTGTCTTGTTTGATTGTGTTAACATATTGCTTTGATTCATAACACATATATATAGTAGCATAGATTACCACAAGTCAAAATCATGTGTGTGTGTGTGTGTGTGTGTGTATGTATATATATATATATATATATATATATATATATATATATATATATATATATATATATATATATACCTACATGTAAAATATATACTTATATGTATGCACAAGTAGAATATATACATGCATGCAAAAATCTATATTTATGCACACGTAAATTCTATATATATACATGCATGCAAACATGCATACGTAAAATATATATACATGACATACATATATATATATATATGACATAATAATGTAATTTACTAAATAATATTCATAAGGTGTTAGTCGAAATATAAAATTTTTCTTAAGATATTAAATCGTCTAACCTTATTTTTAGGGTTATCACACTTTTCATGATGGGGTTGATCAGTGGAGTTAGGGCAACAATTTCAAAGATGTTTTTTTTATGTTGGAGAAGTAAAACAAGAAGTATACAAAGGGACTACTCCAGTCTCATTTAAACTCTTTTTTTTCTATCGAAGAGCTATGTTAGATTGTTATCTTGTTGATTTGAATTTTAATCATCAAGGTGATAAAGAATTAAATCACGCATTGACGTTATTACTCGGATTACTCTTTGGCAAATTTGAAAATGAAAGACTGACAGGTGCTTCAACACTATGATAATTAAGTCCGCTCTTTTTTAGGAGATCGTGGCAAACTCCTTTATGTGGATCAAGAATAGGGTGATAGTCTTCGTGATATCGAAATACTTGGTGTGATTTTGATCTTTTATTTCATGTTTAGATCTTACCTCTTTGTTAGTTTTCTTAGTAATAAAGTTCTTTGTTGCTGGTAAAAAAAGCTATTTTTTGTCGTACTTTAAGATGTTTTTAGTATCCTTACATGAAAGAGACATTTGTCAATGTTGCTTAAGATGTCCCATGATACGGGGGATTTCATTGCTCTATCTTAGACCTTGAATTGATCATTATGATTTTTCAAAATACTAACCTAAGAACTGCTTTCTTAAAACATTCTCAGACATGTATTGCGTTCTAAGAGAGTTTTGACTTACTTTTTTTATAGACATATGTAACCATTATTATTCAGTTTTGCATATGAGCCTATTTGACTCTAATACTTTGTTTTGGATCTAAATGCTTAATTAAAACTATGATAAAACTCTTGTTGATATATGTTTCAAAATAACACATTAAGTAATTATATTCCAAATACACATTCTGTATAAATCATCTGCAAATGTCAGTAGTGTTCTCCATCAACATGTCACGTGTTTGTTTCCTATTGGTTCATGTTATTTATTTTTTTTCTTACTAATTTATTTATATTTTTTTGCTTTGTATATGTTTTCGGACATGCATGTAACATAAAATCGTTTTTTGTGGTTAGAGCACTGAAATTCGTGCTTCGTTCCCGGAACCCCATGGCCATCATCTTTTAATTTTAAGGTTTCTTTGCTTAATTACTAATCTTTTATTTTCCTTATGTTTTTTTATTAAAATTACTATCTTTTTCTTTTTTTCTTTTCTAATTTTTTTTCCAAATGCACGTTTTATTCTTTTAGTTTTCTTATGTTTTTTATTTTCTTTGATTCGTTAGTGAATTTTTTTACAAACAACAAAAACATGCCAGATCAGATGGTTCAGGACAATTTCGTTAGTTTCTACCATTTTAACCACATGAATAATGTCGTATGACCTCACACGCGAGTGAAAAAACTCGTTTACACTCAACTGTTATGTATACAACTCCATTAGTGTCAAGCGAATAGTTATACAATAACATATAAATGTAAATATATAAATGTATATATGTGTGTATGTTTTAATGCAAACAATACATAGGCATTTTTCATTAAATTGATATAAACTTTGCACCTTGTGTTATTTTGAAACATTAAATTTTTTAAATGTTTATAACTAAATGTTTTATAAGTTTTATAATTCATGCAAAGAGTTTATATAAAGAATTATTGGATCTAACAATAATGTAATTTTAACAAGTAGATCATAATCCATTCGACATTTGCATATCACCTCTCCCATCCTCTATCTTGTCCGGAGCTAAGGGTGGAGGAGGCATGATTTTTCCAACCCTCATGAACTCTTAACACCACTTCATTATAATGTCTATGTCTATCTCATTTCCTTGTCCTTTCGCTTGTTTAATTTGTTTTGGTGTATATTCCAAAGGTGTGTTGAAATTTAAGGGGTTGTTTGATAACATTTAATTGAATGAGTGCTGAATTAATAAGAGGGTTTGAATCAGTAAGAGATCTGAACCAGTAAGAGGTCTGAACCAATAAGTGTGTTTGGTTATAAAAAAAAATTAAAAACCACACACTTTATCTCCATCCTACCACCCCTTTATCTTCCCCACATTCACCTTACAAATCCAAGAAAACCCTAACCACCACCCGTCATCTCCACCCTGCCCAACCGCCGACGATCACCACCACCACCCTTCTTCTTCACAAATACCACCACCATGAACCACCGACTCGGGTCAGACTCGGGTGAGATCCGCAATCGCGAACCACTACCTTGAACCACCGCGAACCAGACCCGCCCTCTCCGTTGTAGTGGCTGCCCTCGCCCTCGCAAACCAGACCCACCACGAACCAATCGCAAACCACCACCGTGAATGACCGACTCCACATCTGACTTGGGTCAGATGTGTGTTTAGATCTGACCGAATAAAGGGTTCGGTCAGACATGTTCTCCGGTAAGATGCAAGCAACCAAACAAGACACGTCTGACCGAGTCAGACGTTCACGTCTGACCGGGATCAGTCAGACCCAACCAAACAACCCCTAAATATTGTACTTATGTTGCAAAAGGATGTGTAGAATATAATTAAGGAATTTTGAGATAAGTTTCTTCATGGAAGTTTTTGTTTGAAAAAAACTACTCTTGTAAAAAACTAGAGCACCAAGAAAGTTGCATCAAATCATGTTTGATATGTTAATAATTATATATGTTTACAATACGTATTTTTCGTTGCAATTTAAGTGTTTTTTTGCTATAAAAAATTTCATTTATTTAAAAACCTATTTTTTTAATTTTAATTTTATAGTTGTCGGATAAAACTCGGTGATTTTTGTAAAGAAAACTCAAGATTTGAAAAAGTTCGAAAGGAAAAAAGTCTTCTTATATAACCATATCGAAGCTAACTATGCCTATATCATTGTCAAACTTTAAGCAGCTCATTTTAATTTTAAGCTGAATATGGTCATATTCGGACCCATAAAGGGTTTATAACCCCAATATACTTCATTTTTAAGATAAATTTTAGTTTTATACAAACCATAGCCTCCCTCAAATCCTTGGGTGATTTTGAGTATTTTTCAAGAGTTTTTGTGATATTTTAAGGCAGAGATTAAATATTTCCCACTTTCAAAAAGGATTTAACCTTGTTCAAGTTATTTTCACTCAAAATTGATTTGAGTTCCTCTAGATATATTATGAGTTCTCCCATATTCTTGAGTTTGCTTATGTTTTATAAGCATGAGGTAAATTCTTATTATCACTTTGATTAGATGAAACTTAACATGATTTAATAACTTGTACATAATTCTTGGTGTTGTCTTATTGATGTCATGATGAAACTTCATTATCCTTCAATGATTATGTGTATTTGTTCTAGTTTGATGAAATGTTTAACATTGTGGGTGTCGTAAGCATGTTATGTTAAAAAATCGCATGTTCTTATAAGACTTATGCCTATGATTGCATGTACAGTGTCTAATTTGGTGATGTTTGACTAGAAGTACAAAAAATGAAGGTTGAAGGTTTAGTAAAATTGCTAAAATGTGCTTTCTGATGCTTATGTTTGAGAAAATCATGGTGTATCATTGATTATGAAGTGTTTTGTAATCATGGTATGATGTTTATGAGTTAACGGGTGATTGTAGATTTGCCTATTTTACGCAAGTGGATGTGGTTATCATGTGTTCATCGTGTTAATTTTCCAAAAACATTATGGAGTGTAAGGTCCCGTTTCCGGGCACCTCACAATTGGACAATAATCGCATTATTACATAAAACATTATATAATTCATAAATTAAGCAGCGGAATCGAGTTAGCAAAAACCATTCATTTCATTTATAATTACTGTTGTTAAGCAATACAACGTTGTTCATCAGTTACAAAACATTATTAATTGCATTACAAAACAACAATATCATCAAATATGAAATGAATGTCAGCCTTGTCCCGCCGAGTAGCTTCACCCCCCGTGCCATCCTCAGCAACTATTACCTGCCAACTTAAAATGCATAAAAGTCAGCGTTGCTGAGTGAGTTCTAGTTTTAAAAATATTAAAATACCTTATATAGCTTATATATAAAAATACTCTTTTACAATAAAATAAGTTCTTTACTTTCGTATATGAGCATTCATCGTACATATAATATGGTATAACTGCGTTCATTATCATACGCATTCGTTCATTTCGTACTCTTTTATTATATTTCATTTTCATCCGGACCAATGTGTAATACCCCAAACATTGTGCACGAAGCTGATGCTGGGCTTGTGGTCTATAAATAGACCACGAACATTGTGCACGAAGCTGACCCAGTCATCTAGGGTATGCTACAAGGGTCCCGTCAATATTAATGATTGACCCTCTATGCATCCTTCAGGTTAGCTAAACCGCACATAGTTGAGCTAACGACAACATGGTCGTGCACCTTCATTCATTTGCTTGTAAGACTTTCATTCATTCTTTTATGTTCCACTTCTCTTTATCATTAATCTTTCACTTTTTATTAATGATAAAACTTTATGTTTATGATCATAAACACACCACGTAAAGTCACACAATAATAAGTAATATGGAACATAAGTACAGGCCATAAACATGCATAATATAAACAATTATAACCCTTAAGTCAAACTAGGGTCAAACCCTAATAATTATGTTTGTCCTAAAATTTCAGAAAATTTTCTAAATGTTAGGCATTTTAGCACTAAGCAGACGCATGAGGCTTGTTTAGGCGTTTTTCAACTATGCGGGCGCATGGGCTACTTAGGGGGTGTTTGATTTTGGCTGACCGGGCTGGCCCAGCTGACCCGGCTGGCCCAGCTGACCCGGCTAACCCGGCTGACTGCTGACTCGGTCAGCGGGTCGGCCCGTTTGATATGCATTTTATGTCTGGCTGACGGGGTCCAAGAGCTGACCCAAACCTGAAGTTAAAATAGGCCAACCCATTCTTTTGTTAACAAACCCAGCAGATCCATATCCACCCACCCACCCTCCTTGCTCGACCACCGAGCGACCACCGACGGCCACCACCCCACCCACCCTCCGAGCGCGACCACCGAACGACCACCGATGACCAGCCCCTCTGCGCGACCGGCCCCTCTGCGTAACCAGCCACTCCTGCGCGACCAGCCCCTCTGCGCGACGAGCCCCCTACGCGACGAGCCCCCTGCGTGACGAAGTCCCTGCTCTTCGACCCCCCCCCTTTGGTAATCTTACTTTCTCTCGTATTTTCTCTATGAATTTCTGTGGTTGTAGATATGTATATAGATGTGTATGTATATTTGTATGTAGATGTGTATGTGTATGTAATCTTGAGTGAGGGGAAAACCCCCCACTATGTATGTAGATGTGTATGTGTATCTGCTTATTGATCTATTCTTTAGCTTGATTTGGTTTTTATAGTTTGGTGTGTTCTGTTCAATGGTTGTTGTAGTGTTAATCTCTCAAACTTAAGTAGTTAAATAGACTAGAAAGATTGTTAGAACTCATCAGAACAACGGGGCAATAAGGTATTTTTCTCATTCAGTAGAGTCAGTCAGATACTAAATCAAACAGCCAAGTTTCAGTCAGATGTAAACCCAATCAGAATTTCTTACTGGGTCAGCTTCTGACTCAGTCAGAATCAAACAACCCTTAGGCGTTTCAACATTTAGGCGCATGAGCCCCCTTCGGGCGCATGGTCACTATTTAGTCGCATGAGGGATAGTCGTCTGAGCCTAACACTTAGGCGCATGAGCTACTGTTCAGGCGCATAGACTTAAACTTAGAATTTCTAAGGCCATAATTGGGCACATGGGGTACTGTGTAGGCGCATGTGAGTACTGTTTGGGCGTATGAGCCCATACTTGGTGTATTTTAGGCCATATTTTAGGTGCATGAGCCCTATTTGGGCGCATGACCCCACTCAAAAGTTTTTCCAGCAAATTCAGGCGCATGAGCCTTATGTAGACGCATGAACTTCCTGTCCAACATGCTTCTAAGTAGTTTTCAGACCCAATCATCATATCATCATGTTCTAAGCTTAACACTATCGTTCTAAGCTTAACACTACCATTCTAAGCATTCAACATAGTATAAATAACCTTAAAACATCATCATACATCATAAAACATACGTGTACACATACATAATATTTATAAAATCTTTTTAATACATTTTCAGCCCCAAAGAAGTTATGAAACATGTAAAAAACCGGGGTCTAGAACTCACCTATTGTAGCAAACAAGTAAAACTCCTCTAAACTTGCTTGTACACGAGTTCAAACACCTAAACAAGCCAAGAACACACAACCCGAACACATAAAACACATATAAATCGGTTCTTAGGTGGAAAACCTCACAAAACCGAACCAAAAACACAAGAAAACACTTACCAAATGCTAATTTCAGCCCTTTTTCTTGAAGAACCAAGAGAAACAGCTCTTCATTCTTCTTCTCCTTTTTCAATCGATCTCAAAAGCAGAAAGTGGGCATGGCATGGGCGGCCATGCCCCTTTAAAAGTATTATTTTGTACTCTTATACTATTTTACACAAAGCCTCCTTTAACTTTGGCTCCTTTTTATTTCTCTCAAGATATTTTATTTCCTTTTCCTTCTTGTTTTTATTTTCCTTTTAATTTTGATAAAATTTCGGGCGTTACATGGAGTTAGATAATCCTTACGAGAGTTTAATTCACCTTTCACATTAATATAATTATATCATTTGTTTCTTATTGCATAACTTTAGGTGGCTATCGTGCGTTTATTGTTTAGCTTTTCAAAAAGTTATATGCTAAGGGGTTCAAGTCCAAGTGCTACCTTTAACTGATTATGTATCTTCATTTTTATTTTCTTGCTTTGTTAGTTAAAATTACTAATCATTTTTAGTTAATTTTAACATTCACAAATCCAAATCAATTGGTCAAGTACATAGTGATAAAGGTTTAGTATTGGGAGTCATTGTGTTTACTGATTAATACTGGGTTCTTACCTCAAACTATACTACTATGGGATACGTGTACTTGCCTATTGTGTATAGTTAGTGTAAAGGTGAAACGATGATTTCAAGAAAGCAAAGTTAGTCAAAATAGTTGTATACAATAGAAGATGGTCACCAACTAACAAAACAAAGATAGGAGGAAGATGATACCATGTACTGACATATGAGCAAAGCAACTCGGCATAGTAACATGATGTGACTAGTGCTCCTCAGGTTCAGGAATTTGTAGAGTCAAGGAGCATAGGTTCAAACCAACATTAGTGTTTCTTCTTATTAAAGTCTGACGAGTAGGGATCTGATTAAGCTCGGTACACCAAGTAAAGATATTCATCTTTTGAGGGACCAATTTACTTTAATTTAGAACAAATGCGTTAGGGGGTCATGAGATTAAGTAATTTTCTATTTGAGTGAGTGAAAAAACAACCTTGGTTGTCATCCTGCCATAAACAACCTTCGTTATACTAAAAATGCTCGGAAATCAATATTTCGTTTAAGAAGTCTATTTTCAGCCTTACAATGCTACACTAGATGCCCGAATGATCTATACTATACAACCGAAACTAAACTTGTTTTCACGGTTGAAATGATGGATGCTAGAAATCATGTTTTTCCGTAACAAATTGGTTCATTCTTGAATCTCCACTATTGCTCCATTCTTGAATCTTCATTATCGCTTGTAGAATAAACTTTGATTAAGACTTTTTAGGGATCCAAGTCCAAGACCATCGTTCGATCTTAGCGCACAAACCTTTTCCCAATTGAGCCAATTAATCTTTTTGTTGCCTCCAATCCACCCAAAAAAATTTCCCTTTAATTCTTTCAAGAGCCTCATTAAATTTGTTAGGAGCCTTGTATAGAGAGAAAAAAATACAGGGGAAGATTGTTCATAACTGATATTAACATTAGACAACAAGTTTTCTTCATTGCTGAGCACAAGTTCCACCCTGTTTGAAAAAAAAGATAGAGCAATGATTTTTCGGTTCTAAAGAAAGGGTAGAATCGCACGGTTCTGGAGAGAAATATACAAGTAAGAACAATTGCAACCTATTTAATTCATAAGGAAGTTCTTATTATTACTCTTCAAGAAGTCTAAGGATCTTTACTTGCTAATATTGGTGACATAAAATGTGACATTTAAGTTGTTCAAGACTATCATCTTCACACTTTCTTAGCGTGATCTATTTGGAGAAGATACACTTGGACCGTTGTTCAATTATCTTCACCAAAGGAGAACAATTTCTCTATAAATGTTGTTTCTTAAAACGCCATATGTATATATTTCAAGCTAGTTTCTTGTTTATTACGGGTATGGAATCTTGGTGGATTCTTTAAAAGATATACATGTTTATGTTGGACCAAAAGAACCAATGAGCCAAGATCAGGAAAACCTCTAAGTCCCACATGCCACTGCAACAACTGCTGAAGACTCCCATCAGCTGTTCTGACAAAGTCTGAAGATCAAAGTATGAAGATCAAAGAACTGAAGAACAACAGCTGAAGACTCTAAAGTACTGAAGACAAGTACTGAAGTCTGAAGTACTGATCATACAAGTACTGAAGACTTCAAGTACTGAAGACAAGTGCTGAAGAATCAAAAGCTGAAGAACCGAAGAACTGAAGACCTTCTACTGAAGCATAAAGTCTGAAGACAAAGACTGAAGACAACAGCTGATGACATCTGCTGAAGTCGTCAGCTGTTACATCATCTGAAGCCAAGTCTGAAGAACAAGTGCTGAAGACTCAGAGTTTGTCACAACAGCTGAAGAAGTCTTCTTCAGTTGTTGTGATGGTTTTTGACTTTTAGTAGTTTATTTTGTTTCAGTAGTTGTACAACAGCTGAAGAGCTTGTTCTTCAGCTGTTATTGTTTCAGTAGTTATAAACGACTGAAGAAGTTGTTCTTCAGTCGTTGTAGGATTTCAGTAGTTTACTTTTGTCTGTACTTGTAAAAGATAGGAACACTTTTGTAAGAAGATGTCAGCTGTTGACATCTTCAGTAGTTTTATGTTCCGTCAGTTGTAATTTTAATAATCGGTTGATGTCAGAGAAAGGACATCACCACCATCCTTTTGCCGCCTATAAAAGGATGGTGAACCATGCTGTTTTAATTTCCGAAACGTGTTGAGCAATAGAACAATTAATTTTTCGTAGAACTCTTTTCTCTCTCTATATTCGTGCTTTTAATTGCAATATCTTTTATGTTCTTGCATTAATCGCTAATTAACGTGCTAAATCCGCTGCAAACCAATCTGATTGATCAAACGAGAGGCTGAGATCCTGTCAAATGGTATCAGAGCCAGGTTAATCATTGATCGATTTCACTATTGATCATTTGAAACTGCTCTTTTGATCTCTCTGTTTGATCGAATTAGCAATTTGCAAGAATTAGCCATAGAGAGTGAGTTTCTGCAGTTTCTGGCCAAAATCTTGAGGTCCTCAGGTGGTTTTGAGTTACGTTTGTCTTGTTTAAACTTGTTTTTGACTAAAACCTGAGATGACGACACCAACTAATGATCCTCACAATACTGGTTCCTCAACAAAGCCTCCGATGCTTGTTAGGAACGAGTATAACATATGGCAAAGACGTATGCTACACCACTTGGCTATCAACAGTGCTGGTTGTTGGAAGTCGGTGGTGCATGGACCATACAAGCCTATGGTGAGCGTCCCGGAATCTAATGAACAGGTTGCGAAGAAACCTGAACAATATTCGGACGAAGATCTAAAGCTGTTCGAAATTGATGCTAGAGCCCATGGAATTCTAGCCATGGCCATTCCTAATGATATATTCAGGGCTCTTGCATCATGAGTCTGCTCATGACCTATGGGTTGCTCTAAAGGAACAATTTGGAGGAACTGATTCGGTCTTAGCAAACAATAGGGAAATCCTTGCCCAACAATATGAGACATTCTCATATAGAAAGGGTGAGACTCTGACCCAGCAGTTTGAGCGGTTCTCTTGTTTGATCTCTGAGCTGAAGATGGTCAAACAAGAGTACACCACAACCAAATGAACAACAGGTTCCTCAGGACACTGCCTGAGAGATGGGACACATACACCATTGTCCTACGCTCCAGTGCTGATCTGGAAACTCTATCTCTCACCCAACTTCATGGGAAACTGCTCACTTTTGAGAGAGAGATAGAGCAAAAGAGGAAGTTGTCCTCTTCTGGCAAGCTCGCTGATGACTTCTTCCAAGGTAATACTGCCTTGATAAGTCATGAGTCAGAATATGCTTCATCAGAAAATTCTTATGATGAGCATATTGATTTCTCTACCAACTCAGAACAAGCTTTTGTTGGTGTTAGTAGTTCAGGAGGTGGTGGTGACAACTTGTGCTTTCTGATGGAGGACTTGAAGGGCATTCCAGATGATGATCTGGAAGAGATGGATATTTTGAACCAAATGGCAATGATAAATATCCGCTCTCAAAAGTTCTACAAGGAACTCGTAGGAAATTCCCTGGACTCTCTGGCAAAAACAAAATTGGTTTTGACAAGAGCAAGTTGAGGTGTCACAAGTGCCAAAGGCTTGGACACTTTACAAGAGAGTGTAGATCGTCTGGATCTAACTCCTCTGCACCCTTTGTGACTTTTCCCAGCAATAGCTCACAGCACAGAGGGCAACCTTCCTCCAGCTCTGGCCATCCATCACAAGCACAGGCACCACCTGCTTATTTTGTGCCACAGGGTCATATGCCATATCCTTACCCCTGTTACTACATGCCTCAGCCTAGTCAAACTCAAGCACCCCCGGCTCAACCACCTCATGCTCTTCCAGAGCCTCAATCTTCCCAATCTCATCATCACACACAACCTCAACAACACAGCTTTTTCACCCCAAGTGTTGTTGACTGGAGTAGTCTACCAGAAGAGCTATCTGGTCAGGATCAACTACTCCAAGGTGCTGGTCAACATGGTGGTGACCAACCTTTTGGAAATCTTGCTCTGATGGCCCTTGATTCTGCTGAGGGTCATCATCCAATGCCTCATCTCAGGTATCCACTGAGGCAAAAGCCAAGCTTTGTTCTGAATCATGCATAGCAGCATTTGCTTCTATTAGAGAAGCAAATGTAGCTTTAATAGATAAAATCTTGAGCTTGAGCATACTATTTTCAAAAGAAAAGCTGATTTTGAGGTTGCTCTAAAAGATAAAAATGATGAGATTTACAAGCTTAAATGCCAAATCAAAGATGATAAAGCTAGGGAAGATGTACTTCTAGAGAAGTACAGAGACCTCAAGGAAACTCTTGCAACCACCCAAGTTGAGTGTGATCGATGGGTGCAATCATGCAAGGGTTTTGAAATGCTTCTTAGCAAGCAATCAGCTTCCAATGTGAAGTTTGGCATTGGTTATAATCACACTGCTCCTCCTACAGATTTCACTTCAAGAGCAGAAGTTGAATCTGATGGAGAGAGCAATAACCAATCCTTCTCATCATGTGACCTACTATCTTCTGAATCAGCATCATCAGAGATAGAAGTCAGCATTAACTTCTGCCAAAACCAATCAGCTGATGCTACAACAGCTGATGGTTCAAATGCTGACTGTCACATGACCAAAAGGCTGATCAACTCAGGTGTTGTCACTAGAAGTACTGAAGGTACTGGAGAGCAAGTGACAACATCTGAAGTTCAAACCTCAAATATTGTTAGCACTAAAGAGAAGAAAACTAACAGTAGGAAAGGTTTGAAGACAGCTAGAGAGGATACCAGGAAAGCAGGCACTAGGAAGAAAACTGCTGGTACTGATGGCAAATAGCTGAAGAACAAGTCTTCAGCAGATAAATCCTCTTCAGCTGATGATCAGCATAAGATGAAGAAAAAGCCATGTGAGATATGTGGTTTGTTCAATCATCTTACTGATGATTGATGGTACAAAAGGGGTTCCAAACTCAAACAGAAGGAGAAAATTAATGAGAACATCAATAAAATGAAGAATGAGTTTGAAACCAAGTTTGTACTAGCAACATCCAAGACTGAAATCCCTAAGCCCAAAGCTGAATCTAAAAAGAAGGTAGGGATCACTCAGGCAACAGCTGAGGTTGCTCAGAAAAAGATGGTACAACATAGGAACTCATCATCAGCAAACTCTAATGTGTCTGAAGAGCTGAAGGCTTTATCACAAAATCAGACACAGTTGGTGATGATGGTTCAGCAACTAGTGGGAAGAGTCAACCACTTAGATGCTCCTGTGTTGAAACCACAGAAAAGGAAGTCCAATCCAAAGGGTTCCTCGTCTGCACCATCTTCTTCACCTCAGACTGTCACACATAACACACCTGTTAGTACTGCACCTGTAGCTGAGAACAGACCCAAAACCAAGCAGGTTTGGGTCTCCAAGACTAACTAACACATGGTTGTGTTTGCAGGGTTCTTCAACATGCCATAGAAGCATCTGGTATGTAGACAGTGGAGGATCCATGCACATGACAGGAAGCAGCTCCCTTCTTAATGACTACTCTCAAGGAAAGAAGGGATTTGTTTCTTTTGGCAATGATGCAAAGGGTTACATCATCGGAAAAGGCTTTGTTTCCAATGGGGAAATAAGGTTTGATGATGTTAACCATGTGGAGAATCTCAAGTACAACCTCTTGAGTGTCAGTCAAATGTGTGACAAAGGCCATGTTGCCCTTTTCACAAGCCAGAACTGTCGGATTCTGTCATCCAAAGTTCTGAGTTTGATTGACAAGGCATTGGATGAACACACTCTCCTGAAAGCCAACAGGACAGGAAGAGTGTATGCTTTAGATCTTTCCAAAAAGATGGATCTAAAAGGCCATCCTTGCCTATTCTCCAAGGCATCTCCTTAAGAGTCTACACTATGGCATAGAAAGCTGGGTCATGTTAATTTCAAGAACATGAATCAGCTTATAAGCCATGGTTTAGTAAGAGGGCTGCCTCAGAAGGAGTTCAAGTGTGAAGATGACTGCACTGCTTGCTTGAAAGGAAAACAACACAAAGTTTCATTCCCTTCAATAGAAGAACCAAAGTCCACTGCCTGCTTGCAGCTCCTGCACATGGATCTCTTTGGTCCTGTCAGAGTGATGAGCATGGCAAAGAAGAAATACTGCCTGGTAATTGTGGATGATTATTCCAGGTTTGTATGGACTTTCTTCTTGCACTCCAAGGATGAAGCAGCCAAGACTATAATGAACTTTGTGTTACTTGTAGAAAAGCAGTATTCCCTACAGGTCAAGTGTGTGAGAAGTGACAATGGAACAGAGTTTAGAAACCACACACTTGATGACTTCTACCTGTCCAAGGGAATTAGAAGGCAGTTTAGTATTCCTAGAACTCCTGAGCAGAATGGAGTGGTGGAGAGAAAGAACAGGACCCTCATTGAAGTAGCAAGGTCAATGTTGGCTGACTCAGGGTTGCCACTGACCTTTTGGGCTGAAGCTGTCAATACAGCTTGCTATGTACAGAATAGAGCTTTAGTGAATAAGAGGTTGATGAAGACTCCTTATGAAGTTCTTCATCATTTGGCTCCTCTGATTTCATTCTTTAGAGCCTTTGGGTGTCCATGTTTCATTCTCAACACTAGCAACCCACTCCAGAAGTTTGCTAGTAAGGTGGATGCAGGGTATTTTGTTGGTTATTCATCAACTTGCAAGGCATACAGAGTCTTCAACTGTAGAACAAAGGGGTTGAAGAAACTCTGCATGTTAAGTTCAATGAATCTCTAAAGGACAAGATTCCACAAAACCCTGTGGAGTTGTTTGATCTGGACATACTGCAATATGTTCCTTATCAACCTCCATCTGTTGAACCTGTCAACAGATCTTCACCTGGTGATACTGATGATGATGTAGTCAGTACTCACTTCTTCAGGTTTAGTGACAACCTGCCTGAGTCCACTGAACCTGATGCTCCTGTAGCCTCAGCAGCTCCATCCACTACAAATGCTGATGAGATTTCTGCTTGCTCTACTTCGTTTGAGCTGCCATCCTCTACATGGTTTCAGGAATCTCCATCACCATCTGTTGCTGCTGATGGATCTACAAACACTTGCACAGATATCATAGTCTATCAAGAGCTCAAGAATCACCCCACATCTCAAATCATTGGTGATATTCATGCTGGAGTTTCAACCAGGAATCAATTGTCCAACTTCTGCTTCTATGCTCTCTTCATCAGTCAGCAAGAGCCAAAGAACTATCATATTGCTTTAAGAGACAATGGATGGGTGGAAGCTATGCAGCTTGAGCTTCTTCAGTTTAAGAAACAGCAAGTGTGGGAGCTTGTTCCTACCCAAAGGTAAGTGTGCTATAGGCACCAAGTGGGTATTTAGGAACAAAACAGATGAGAAGGGCCAAATTGTCAAGAACAAGGCTAGACTGGTTGTTCAAGGGTTTGCACAGGAGGAAGGCATCGATTAAGATGAGACCTTTGCACCTGTGGCCAGACTGGAAGCAATCAGACTATTCTTAGCTTATGCTGCCTTTCACAGTCTTAAGGTTTATCAAATGGATGTCAAAAGTGCCTTCTTATA
Organism: Flaveria linearis; assembly: GCA_024085815.1. NCBI lineage: Eukaryota > Viridiplantae > Streptophyta > Magnoliopsida > Asterales > Asteraceae > Flaveria > Flaveria linearis. The sequence goes on along the minus strand of CM044001.1, from coordinate 92,064,494 downwards.
TGGAAAAATAAAAGAAGAAGTTTATGTGTGTCAACCACCAGGCTTTGAGGACAAGAAACATCCTGATTGGGTGTACAAGCTTGATAAGGCTCTTTATGGGCTGAAGCAAGCTCCTAGAGCTTGGTATGAGACACTATCAACTTTTCTTTTAGAAAATAAGTTCACTAGAGGCACCATTGATAAAACCTTATTCATTAGGACTGTGGGACAACATAAGCTTCTTGTTCAAATCTATGTAGATGACATCATCTTTGCATCCTCTGATCCAAAGTTGTGTGATGAATTTACAAAGCTCATGAAGCTAAGGTTTGAAATGAGTGCTATGGGAGAATTACATTCTTTCTAGGTTTGCAAATCAAAGCAACAGGATGATGGAATCTTTATCCATCAGTCCAATATTCAAAAGAGTTGTTGAATAAGTTTGATTTACAAACCTGTAAGCCCTGTTCTACTCCCATGAGCAGCATCACACAACTAGATGTAGATCAGAAAGATAAAGCGGTTGATGAAACCCTTTACAGATGTATGATTGGGTCCTTGATGTACCTTACAGCTTCTAGACCAGACATCATTTGCAATATGTGTTTGTGCTAGATTTCAGGCTGCACCTAAAGAATCCCATTTGATTGCAGTCAAAAGGATCTTTAGATATCTGCAAGGTACCCAATCACTAGGTCTCTGGTATTCAACTGGGCATTCTTGCAAACTAGTTGCTTTCTCTGATAGTGACTATGCAGGATGCAAAGTCACCAGAAAATCCACTTCTGGTGGTTGCCAATTCCTAGGCAATTGTTTAGTTTCTTGGCAGAGTAAGAAACAAACCTCAATTGCTACATCCACTGCTGAAGCTGAGTACATTGCTGCTGCAAGTTGTACCTCTCAAATACTCTGGCTTCAGAACCAACTCCTGGATTATGGCATTACTGAGACTAAGACTCCATTACTAATGGATAGTGCTTCAGCTCTTTGTATTGTTAAGAATCCAGTCCAGCACTCTAGGACCAACATATTGAGATCAGACATCATTTTATCAGGGATTGCTATGAAAAAGGTCTGATTGATCCTAAGTTTGTGCCTAGTGCTGATGAGCTTGCAGACATCTTCACTAAGCCTTTAGATAGTGCCACATTCCAAAATTTGGTTCTACGGCTTGGTATGCTGCAGCTTGATTGATTTGACTTATGCTAGTCCTCTTATTTCATAACTACTGATAAGCATTAGGTCAAATACAAGTACTGATGAGTAATTCAGTCTTCAGCTCTTTCACAACTACTGAAAACTAAATTGACTCAAAGTACTGATGTACATTATTTATTGAAAACAACTGATGTAGTGAAGTGGATTACAACTACTGATATATGATTTTCAAATAAATAAGTACTGAAGAACAAATTTTGCTCACAAGTACTGATGTGTAATCTTACACAAGTACTGAAGACAGATTTTGTTCACCAGCTCTGGAGTATTTCATCAGCACTTGTGAACATCTGATCACAAGAGCTGACGGCATAAATATTCACAAGAGCTGAAGGGTCGATGAAACATCTGAAAATCAGCCAAAGAGCTGATGAGTAAGTGTAGAGGCTAGTATGAAACAACTGATTTGACGGAAACAGCTGATGAGTAATTTCTCATCAGCTGATGACAACAGCTGCTGTTTCATACCCAAACAACTGAAGGACAAAACCATGTCTTCAGTAGTTTCACAACTACTGATGGATAACACCAAGTCCTCAGTTGTTTACAACAACTGAAGCAATACCGTGTCTTCAGTAGTTCACAACTACTGAAGGCTAACACCAAGTCTTTAGTTGTTACAACGTCTGAAGAAGAATATCAGGTCATCAGTAGTTCATAACTACTGAAGACTGACAGTAACTCTTCAGACGTTTACAACATCTGAAGGACAAAACCAAAGTCTCAGTAGTTTCAACTACTGAAGACAACACCAAGTCCTCAGATGTTACAACCACTGAAGGTTAAAACCACGTCATCAGTCGTTACAACAACTGATCACTAACACCAAAACCTTCAGTGGTTTTCTTTCAAGCCTTTGCCCTACCCTATAAATACCCCACCTTCAGAGCATTTACTCCTCACTTGACCTAATCTTTCAAAACCTCTGAAATTCCCATACACCATTAATGGCGAACATGCAACTGAAACCTCGACACAACTGTGTTGCCCATCTCACCAAATCGCCATTATGGCCCAAATTTCACCAAGTCGTCGATCTTATGCACGACTCACCATAAAAACGGCTTTTCTCTTGAACCCCACTATATACACCGACTCCTTGATGGAGTTTTGGACAAACATAACCGTCCAAACCGGAGAGCAGGATGGCGAGGTCTCTCTCCGGTCCTCCGTCAACAACCACCCCGTGGTTATCACTCCAGCTACCCTGCGCCAAACCCTACAGTTGGAGGATGCCACCCACCCAACCTCCTACCCCAAAGGTGCCCTGGATCTATCCTTCACATCCAACGACTACCAGGGTGACCTCTCCGCCTCCACCTTGTTGAAGAAGCACTTCCCTGATCCCCAACGCCTCATTTTTCATATGGCGAACGTGTGTCTGGCTCCCAAAACCTCTTCGTGGGACCAGATGTCAACAAGGTGGCAACAGGTATTGTTTTCTATCTTTGAGCATCAACCTCTAAACTTAACTGATCTCATCTTTTGGAACTCAAGACATGGCCACAAAACCTCTTTCTAATCGTTGGATCTTGTATCCACGGTTCAATGGCCATGATAGAAAACCAGCTTCAGGCTGAGGGACTAGTTGGCACTGGGGTCCCTGCCATGGCTGTTCTAGCCGAGGTATACTCCAGGCACAACACTGACCAAACACTCAAACAGGCTGGCCGGCTGCGAAAACCCACGCAGCAGGAACCCACAGCCTCCACCTCCAAATCCAAAGTCCCCACCAAACCAAAAGCCAAAAAGAAGCCCAAAAAGGCTACTCAGGGAGATGAGTCCCTGAGGATGCCCCTGCAACACAAGGCAGGATGTGCCTGCTGGTTCGATTCTCCCAGCAGGTACCACGACTCCACCTACCATAACCGCACAGGCGTCCTCTCAACAGGAGCCTGATGCAACCAATACTGGGGCAACCACACTACTGGGGTCTATCTTAATTGAGAGGACTGCCATTGAACAGCACAGTCCCCCCCTGTGCATACTGCTTCGAGCCCATCTCTTGATGAGACCGCCCCACAAAGCCCTACATTGGTTATCGCCAAAGTGCTGACCCATCTCAGCACTCCACCCTCTCCCCAGAAACCTATTACAACTGGGGAGACTCTAACCGAAGAGGGGGTGGATACAAGTGACGGTGGGAGCCCACAGCACAGAGAATCACAAGACCAATCTCCCAGTATGGCTAGGGAGATAGGCAATCTGGTGAGGCTGCCACTTCCTCTGCATCAACATCTGAGCAGGGTGAAGCTGGTACCATCCATAAGACCTCACCAGAGGCAACTGCCGATGATGGATCCAATCCGGAGGCTGGAAGTCCCCAGTACCATGAACAAGGGGCACATGCTGTATCTGAGCCACACTCAGAGCATGTACATCCTGACATTGTCAGGAGGTCAGATGATTCAGTTTATACTGATGATGACCTGAGCTTCTTCTTTGACGTAGTTGCTCAAAACACTATCTTAGAGGATGAGATAAGCAGACTCAAAGAGCTGCTTGCTCAAATGACTCAAGATAGAAGTCCATCTGCCACCATGACCCCACAGATGGCACCTTCACCCGAAGGTCTCAAAACACTAAGCCACTTCCACAAACTCGGCCACCAGCCCCTGCTTCTGGCACTAGCTCTCAGGGTCAGAACCCCCCTGAGCAGCTGGATGCTATCCTCCAGAAATCCCTGCCTCTCATCACACCCATACTTAAAGATATAGTCATTCAAACCCTTGATGAGAGGCTTCCCACTTATATTCAACCCATGGTGGAGGTTGCCATTACTAAGGCGCTTGCTGATAGTCAAACCCCAACCAATGCACCCAAAAAGGGGAGACATCAGTGCAAGCCAAGAGGAAGAGGGGAGAGGAGGAGTTAGAGGCAGAGAAAGAGGTGGTGGTTGAGAGGGAGATGGATGAGGAGAGTAGTAGGGTGAGGGAGAAAGGGAAGAGGAAAGAGAGGGAGGTTGAGCATATAGAAGTGGCTGGAATCCAGAAGGATTTCAGTGTCACTTACAAGAAAAAGGGAGAGGAGGGAAAGAAGGTGGCTGACTCTGATCTAGCAGCCCTTATCAAGGAGGCTGATGCTGAACAAAGCAGATCAATGGACTCTGCCATTGGTCAGCTGTTCAGGCAAGGCTTTGACAAGGACACAGCATTGCTAGATCAGGAGCTCAAGAAGATGGAGACTAGGGAGATCGAATACCGATGGTCTACTTATAGCCAAGAGGATAAAAAGAGACTCGAGGCTATGAGTAGATTCATTTCGAAGTATCTGGCAGGCCAGTCCTTGATGTCAAAGCATGGACCAGGGACAGAATCTTGGCTATAGCCGCCAAGATCTGTTCAGCTGGTGACTTCACAAACGACTGGTCGCTGAGGCCCTCTCAGAAGCTGGTGCTGGGAACAGGACACTGCTAGTAAAACAGACCAAACCTGCTCTAATTTCTAGGTTGCTAGCAGTGCCTGCCAACATTCCCACACCAACCACCAAACCACAACCCACAAAACCAACCCCTTCACCATCAAAACCCGCAGCCAATGATCCACCCTTGAAGAAGAAGAGAAGGGTGTTGAGGCTGCAAGAAGAAGAAGAAGGAGGAGGATGAGGAGGATAGTCTGCCCATTTCTGCAGTTATACCTCTACCTAAAGCCAAACCCCAAACCATCACTCCCACCTCACAGATGGATACTGTGAGGGTAAAGATAGAGGAAGAGGCGCAGCAGCAGCTTCATGATGCTAAAATGCTTAAGTCAATTGACCAAGCATATGCTGCCTCTACCTCTATCATGAACATGAAGAAAGAAGCTCTGAGACTCTTCACTCTCAAACAAACCTTCCAATATAACAAAGAGAGAGTGAGGACTTGGCCTGATCCTAGGGTGGCTCACAGGATTACAAAGAAAGACATTCCTGTGAGATACAAGAGCCAGATGAAGAGGATTGTAGATGAAATAATCACAGTGGCTCTTGTAGTAACACCCTGGGAAATTGTAGATGAGTTCGAGAAAGCTTATAAGTCTAAGCAACCTCCTGAAATGATGTTGGAGAACAGGATGGTTAGAAAAGGCTTAGTTTATAAGAAGCTTGAGAACTTCCGCAAAGATGAGCTCAACTTGTTGCTAGAAGGCAGACATCCGGATGAATTTGCATATAAGCAAATCACAACAGTTGAGCTCAAGAATGGCAAACAGGTCAAGTTTGTCTCAGAGATGTACGGCCGTGAAGGATTGTTCGATGGTGGGGCTGAAGACATGACCAAAGAAGAACAAATGATTTTCGTCCGAGCCTACACCAGAGAATCCTACAGGCTAGTACATGGGAGGTAGGTTTCATGGATGGGATAAACAGCTCTGTGTCCAATTCCCAAAACAGAGCTCCCATCCATACTTAGCCAAACAAACACTAGAAACCTTCTCCCAGGCCAGTGCTTATCTGGGTCAACTTCTAATCTGATCTAGAAGGAAATAGACCAATATTTCTGCCAACAATAAGTGGGACAACAAATAATTAGAGGTTTTGGCTGCATTGGTTCAGGGGGAGTTTGTTGGACCAAAAGAACCAATGAGCCAAGATCAGGAAAACCTCTAAGTCCCACATGCCACTGCAACAACTGCTGAAGACTCCCATCAGCTGTTCTGACAAAGTCTGAAGATCAAAGTATGAAGATCAAAGAACTGAAGAACAACAGCTGAAGACTCTAAAGTACTGAAGACAAGTACTGAAGTCTGAAGTACTGATCATACAAGTACTGAAGACTTCAAGTACTGAAGACAAGTGCTGAAGAATCAAAAACTGAAGAACTGAAGAACTGAAGACCTTCTACTGAAGCATAAAGTCTGAAGACAGAGACTGAAGACAACAGCTGATGACATCTGTTGAAGTCGTCAGCTGTTACATCATCTGAAGCCAAGTCTGAAGAACAAGTGCTGAAGACTCAGAGTTTGTCACAACAGCTGAAGAAGTCTTCTTCAGTTGTTGTGATGGTTTTTGACTTTCAGTAGTTTATTTTGTTTCAGTAGTTGTACAACAGCTGAAGAGCTTGTTCTTCAGCTGTTATTGTTTCATTAGTTATAAACGACTGAAGAAGTTGTTCTTCAGTCGTTGTAGGATTTCAGTAGTTTACTTTTGTCTGTACTTGTAAAAGATAGGAACACTTTTGTAAGAAGATGTTAGCTGTTGACATCTTCAGTAGTTTTATGTTCCGTCAGTTGTAATTTTAATAATTGGTTGATGTCAGAGAAAGGACATCACCACCATCCTTTTGCCGCCTATAAAAGGATGGTGAACCATGCTGTTTTAATTGCCGAAACGTGTTGAGCAATAGAACAATTAATTTTTCGCAGAACTCTTTTCTCTCTCTATATTCGTGCTTTTAATTGCAATATCTTTTATGTTCTTGCATTAATCGCTAATTAACGTGCTAAATCCGCTGCAAACCAATCTGATTGATCAAAGAGAGGCTGAGATCCTGTCAGTTTACTTTTGCCGCCTAAATTTTCTAAAACAGGTGTATAAACCGAACACCCTATACATACACACCCTAAGTTAAAGTAAAGTTTTTTATTTCATCGACTAAAGCCCAATTTTACTAAATGTTTGTAGTTTCTTAAATCTAAACGTCTATAACCACGACATCTAAACAAATACAACACGTCCAGTTACAAATATATTATGTGAGCTAGTAATAATAATTAGAAACTCAAACAAAACTTTACATCATGACCCTCAAAATCAAAACGAGGTGTCAAGGTCGTTAATGATGGTGGTGACGACAACGACGACAATTGCAGTGTATTTGGTGTGGCGCTGTGGTGTTATCGGAGACGGTGGTGATGGTAGTGTTAGACTGTCGACAATGTGGCAATGGAGGAGACAGTGGCGACGGCAATGCAATGCAAAGGCGACCACTCAGGGCCCAGACATTCAAGGCTCAATAGTCTTTTTGTCGTTTAGTACCATTTGTCGAATAACATAAACAAACAACAAACAAACAACAAACCCAGTATATCCCACTCAAGAGCAGGGTCTAATTTTCAAGCTTCATATATTGTTTAAAAATGGTCCAATTAATTCAATTGATTATCCATTTAGTTTAAAAGTTATATATTTTTTAAAACCGTAGGCCGTTTAAGTTTTAAAAAATTTATATTTTTTTAAAACTGCATGCATTTAAGTTAAAAATAAAAACTTATATTTTTTTAACTGTAGGTTAATAACTAGTTGTTAGTATCACTAAGTTAGTAATATTGTTAATACCAAAGTTTAAAACTTAGGCATACATCACACCTTCCCTTTAATCACTATATGAAGGCAAAAAGATTATTGGCATGTAACTTTATTACATGTTCATTTTAAAATTAATGAATTTATAAGAGCATTATTCATTTGAGCTATCGTCTGTTTTTGAACCTAACTTGAATGAACTCATATATAAATATTCTTTACCTAAATCAACTATTATTTTCAAAATGAGTCATGATTAGCGCAACTAGTTTAACATCTTTGCAATCACCAAACTTTTTTTTTTTGCTTAAGGAGTATTAATTTTTTTTAAATGGAGGTTCTTAATTGTTTGATTTGTACTTTTCATTTGTGCTGATATAAATTCCGATTTTCATCTTTAAACTTCAATGTTTTAAATAACAATGAAGCATTTTTAATGTACTACTACCATTATGGCGGATTACGGAACTATTCATTTCCATAAGTTACTTAATAATACCTACGGAAGCCTCAATCATTCTACCCATGCAACCACCAATTATCACCACCCTCAGTGATCAAAACTGATTACTCATATCAATTTCTTGAAATTTGAAACATTAAGCAGGTGATCAGTATCTTTTTTTTTTTTTTTTTTTTTTTTAACATCCGTTTTTACACCTAATTACAATCTAACTTACGACTTGTAACGATTTACACCCACACCATTAAACCAGTAGTGCTGATCTCGTGTCGTCTCTTTCTCTTTCTCCTCCTCCGACTTCTCCGACGAGTTGTTCCGGCAACTACAAGTACACCTTCCGATCACCGCCTCTTTGCTCGGCCGGTGTCGCCAAAAACGTCGGTGTCGCTTTTTCCGGCCATTATTACGACATATTTCTCTTCAAACCACAAACTCCATCGTGATTGTCAAGTTTAGAATCTCCGGCCTCAAGATCCCTATCATCTCCGGCATCGTTTTCGATATCGTCAGAAAGATTATCGTAAGAACACACCAAGATTATGAGTGCAAAAGCAATAGACCCACAATATGGCGAGTCCTCCGAAGAAGTACGGCACCGCGTGCCACGGTGATAACCGGAAAGTCTTGGCCGGAGACGACGGAGCCACGGGCGGCGGTTGCCTTCATTATGGTTTATTAACTTAAAAGGTGAATAATGAAGATATTACAATGTTTATGGGGGGTGGTGGTTTCATGTCATGTGGGATTTATAGACACGATGATTGAAAGTTGTATGTGTTTTTAGTTATTATTATTATTATTATTATTATTATATTATATTATTATTATTATTATTATTATTGATTAAATGTGAGAATAGTTTTTATTTTATTTGGATATTAAGTGCTTTTATTAGATTGGAATTGTATGCGTTTTCATATGTCATGTCTTATTGTTAATGGAATATATAGTCTGATTCACGTTAGTAAGAATATTTTATAGTGGGTTTCTCTGTTCCATATTTAACTAACCATTAGGATGGCAAAAAAAATGTAATATTAAAAAAACTAAACCGGATAATTTGAGAGTGTCATCTAGCCTATGAAGTATGAACTAACCTTTTTAAAATCTTCATTTAAATTTATACAAACTATTATCAATAGAATTATTAAATACATGTTTTTCAAATGATTTGTATAGAGATATCTTATGAGCCTTATAGCTACTAATTTCTATGCGATATCAAATTTAATATATATATGTCTTAACATTTAGAGGGCATTTAAATCTATATGTCGTCTACAAGAGTAGTGTCATTAATTATGAGATGTGATATAGGTAGTGTTTGTCCCATCAGACTCTTCTATGATCATGTAAATATTTTTGTTACAATGATCATATTGAATACGTTTGTTTGTTTAAAATCGTATTCTTCAAAGCCTACTTACTTAATTTTTCTGAATATAAGAATTTTATCAAAGTTACATCTATTAACACTTCATTTGTCTAAGAAATTCTGATTCATTACTAGTTTACCGGTTTATGGTACAATAAACTGAACTGTGTTTTAATTCAAACAATCTTTTAAGTATTAGACATAACAAATACTACATGTACGAGTTAGTTAATATATTAAGTAGTACAATTAGTAAAAACATAACCGAACTCCATTAAAGGATCGCTAAATCATAATCCAATATAGTCAACAGAAATGAAAATGCTTCTCTTTTTCATTCTCAACTCTTTTTTATGTACAATCTTCTTCGTAAAACTAGTATCATTTCAAACTTAAAGGAGATAAATTCCTACAAAAGTCCTCATCCTAAATCTACCACACAACCACAATCACCACCACAAGATCAACCATCAACGTCACTGATCTGCATCTCATCATTCCCCATACTCCTCACTCGCATCTGATCACCACTCCCCTGTTTCTCATCATCATCATCATCTTCATCCTCCACCGTCACCTCCGACGCCGGAGACTTCTCCAACGAGTTGCTCCGGCAACTGCAACTCCCAAACGACGACACCCTGCTCGACGACGGCGTCGCCAGAAACGTGGTTTTCTTCTCCGGCCCATAATCACCAAAAACTTCTCTTCAAACACCACCGGTGCTCCTTCCGCGGTCGTCGGACTTCAAGTCTCCGTCTCCGGCGCCGGCCTCGAGGTCTCTTTCCGCCGTCGGCGGAGTCGTGACGGCCGCCGGCGTGCTTGGAGTAGGAGCATGCGAGGATCAAGAGGGCGAAGGCATGAGGCTGAGCATGGCGGCGAGGCCGCCGAAGAGGTACGGCACCGGCGAGTGCCACGGTGACCGGTGGACGATCACCGGTGATGAGGGTGAAATGGAAGATGATGTTTGTAGAGTCATGATTATTGATGGTTGTTTTGTGTTGGTGAATTGAAAACAGAGGGATTAGTGAAATTTTTTTTTTAATTATGGTGTGTGGATTAAGGTGTGGTTAAGTGAGGTGGTATTTATAGGTGGGAAAATAATGAGAATGTTTTTGAATTTTGAGTGAAATAATATTCGCGTCATCTTGTGGAGCCCACTTGTTGTACATTATGGTCGCAATGGACATTGTATATTCCACTACAACAAGCTTTTTGGCATAAAAATCATTTTTATTTAAAAATAGAAGGTTTTAGTAATTTTAAATTTTATTTAATAATTGTGAGTTATCATAAGTATAAAACGATATAATATTTAGAAATAATCTTTTAGTTGTATAATTTAGTTTTATTTACTTTTTCCCCTTTTAACACACATAGTATTTCAATTTTTACTAGTGAAATTACTATGGGCGATAATTTTATTTGCATATCCGAAAACATAACTAAAACCCTATTTAAAAATAATTAAGTTTTGAGTTACACAAGCTAACCTATGTAGTAGGAGAAATATTCAAATATAAAGTCTTTTAAACCTAAAACATGTAAGAAGTATTAAGATTTTAACACGTGTCATTTTAATTAAAATTAGGTCGGGGGGTAAAATTAGTAATGTTTCCCAACCTCAAGTCTCACCTTATTCTAAAATTTATAACTTTTATCCACGATATTATTATTTTTAAAAAAATACAAAATAAAAACAAATATTATTTAATCTTTAAAAGCGTATAGAGTTGATATAAAAACTTAGGTTTTTTTGAACTCATTGTGTAATTTCGTTTGATCATTGTGTAATTTCATTTGATCATTGTGTAATCTTCGAATTGTGAATATTATACAATTATCTAATGATAAATACACAATGAACTTGAAACATAAAAGTTTACATTTCTTATTATGTTATTTAAAATTATCATCTTAAAAAACACAATGCATAACACAATGGTCACAATATTAGGGGTGTTTAAAAATATCCAAATCCGAAACTGAATCCTAAATATCAAAAAATCTGAAATTCGGATATCCAAAATTTCGGATATCTGAAAATTAGGATATTTGAACTTCGGATATTTGAAATTTTGAATTCGGATTCGGATAGTGATTTTCAGAATTTTGGATATTTCGGATATCCGAAATATCCTAAATATTTTATAAAAATTTAAAATTATAAATATTAATTAAATATTTTGATATTTTTAGATATTTCGAACATTTTAATAAAAAACTTTGGATATCCGATAAAGCTTCACTAAAATTATTACATTTTTATAAAATTTATTAAATAATACAAAATTTTTTTGAATTCGGATATCCGAACGGATATCCGAATCCGAAATTCGGATATCCGAAATTTCTGATATCCGAAATTTTGGATATCCGAAATTTTGGATTCGGATTCGGATAGTGAAATCCACTATCCGGAATTTTCGGGTATCCGAAATTCGGACAAAATCGGATATCCGAATTTCGGATATCCATATTTGAACAGCCCTAGTCAACATTAGACTCAATAGGTAATAATAACTAACACTAGACTCGATTATTAGCAATAGACATAAAGCTACTTTAACGAGAATTTCAAAATGACATGAGCAGGATTATATAATAAACTGAAAAAAGTAAAAAAGTTATATTTTTAGTCAACATAATAGTTAACATTAAATATAATGGGTGGATACAATAACCAACACTAGATGCGATAACTAGCAATAGACCCAACGAGCTCATTGATGAGGATTACACAATGACTTGATCAAGATTACACAATGAATTGAAAAAATAAAAATCGACATTTTCATTATTGTGTTATTTGAAAATCATCATTTTAAAAGCCACAATGGTTAACATTAAACATAATGCGTAAAACAATTAATAGCATTAGACTTGATGATTAGCAATATACATAATGAGCTGTTTGATGAGGATTACACAATGACCTGATCAGGATTACACAATGAACTAAAAACGTAAAAGTACATTTTTAGCATTGTGTTATTTGAAAATCATCATTTAAAAAAAATAATGCATAACAAAATAATCTATATTAGCCATAATGATCTAGTTAATATTACATAATAACTTGATATTACACAATGAGCTGATAAATATTACACAATAAACTAACGATATTACACAATGACTAAAATTTATAAAAGATTGTTTTTTTTATGCATCAAAATTGTAGGTTTTTTAAAGATTTCAAAACACTTGTTTTTATGGTGTATTTTTTTGAAAATATAATGTTGTATGTAAAAGTTATAAACATTTAAAAAGGTGAAATTAAAAATATAATTAAGACTAAAATACCCTTGACCTACCATTTAAAGTTTAATTATTTACCATTATGCTCTAAGATTTCATACTCCTTGGATCCAAGATCTAATGGATAATAATTATTTTCATCATTTTTACAATAGCTCTGCCCGTTATATTAAACATGTTATTCTTGAATCACATATTTAACTTGCTTAATATATGGCTCATATTTAATTTCTCTAAAAATTCATTGTCCAAAACAGAATAAAAAACATTTATATAAATAAATATTCATTATATAAAAAAAATTCAAAATTTTAATGCTTTTAATACTTCTTTCATCTATTGAACTTTATTTCTACTCATTTGTAACTTGATTCCAACTCGTGAGCTTATTATGACTCCTTGAAGACTTACACGTGTCAAATTCAGGTTATGTTGATAGCTTAAATGTAAATAATATACAGGGGTGTGTTAGATAAATTTCTAATTCAATTTGATACGATAGAGATATCATTTTTTGTTCGTGGTGTTATTTTTCTGTTTTTTCTATTGTTTTCTCACTTTCCTGCCACACATAGTCCATCTGGTTTAGCAAACATCAAAGATTAGGTATTAATTTTTAATAGCATCTATGAGACTTGAGGTTTAAAATTTATAACACTCGATCTAGGGTATTCGGGTTAACGTTCGTAAACTTTTAACATAATACTCTCTCCCCCTTACCGGGTACCAAACACCTGAGAACATTATTATTAATTTGCAAATAATATTTGAGTTAGTTACACAGATGGTCTTTGTTGTTTGGACAACGTAACAAATTTAGATACTTTCAGTTTTGTAACGAGTTGAGCACTAACAGTAATAAACATTAAATTTTCTATCTAGATTTAGTCATTGAAATACAAGGGACGGTTTATGTATTAATCCTTCTTTTTATTAGGGATTGTTATGGTAACTTGTTAGCTCAGCTAATTCTTAACTATTTACCCACATCTCATCCCTCACAACACTCCTACAAACACACACTTTATACTACAACAACAAGCGAACTCGACACCTTCAAAACCACCCTTAACCTTGGAACTCTGCGGTGTTTGTATGCCATATTTATGCTGCATGTGCACCTTTGTGTTTAAATCTGAGTTCTTTCAGGTTTTTGCGGCTTTGGTGGTGTTTGTGTATCGCCATTGCCGCTGGTGTCCATTTGTTGTTGTACCCCCATTTGATGTTGTGGCCATGCCGGTGTCCATCCCCTTTGTCTGGTTCTTGCTTTGCTAATTTGTTGTTCTCCATCGTGGGTTACCACTCACAGTGGTATCGTGGGTTACCACTCACAGTGGTATTCGTGACTCTTGTTGTATAACCGCTATGCATATGGTTGGGTATGTGTAATTCATTGATGGAATATGTCGGTGATGATGAGGAACACCTCATATGAGACTTGGCTTTGGCTTAATGTTTATCACTGGTTTATTTGTTCTTTTTTGATTTGTTACTAATATGTTCCGAGGGCTGGCGATGATGATAAAAAGTAGGCGTGACTTTGTTGTTTTGGCGTGGCAAATGAAAATTTGTAGCCATAACAAGCACACATTCCGAGCCTTATGATCAGCTTATGCATGTCGTTGGGTATGTGTAAATTCATCGATGGAATGTGTCGATGATGATGAGGAACACCTCATTTGAGACTTGGCTTTGGTTTAATGTTTATCACTGCTTTCTTTGTTCTCTTTTTGGTTTGTTACTAATATGTTGTGAGGGGCTGGCGATGATGATAATGTTGGGTTTGTTGGACCTAAACAATGTTGTTTAACCATTTAAACAAGAAAAACGCAGCGGATATGAACTTAATTTCGTATTCTATAATCTGAAATTAAAGTTCATAATATTTTTCAACAAACCCAAAGACAAAGGATCATATATATATGTGAATAGATTAGTTCAAGAAGCAAACAAACAACCAAATCAACACTATGAACTACCTTTAAGAAGCTGTCAAAACGTGGCTGAAAAACCATCATCCAAAGCTGCTGAAAACGTGAATAAAATGAACATGCAGCTGCCATTGAATGACCAAGACATCAAGTGTAGATGTCCTCAAGTGCTCATACCCACAAGCCTTCATAAAACACCATTTTGCTAGGTTCTTGACACGATTTTCAGCTACAAAACTCTTTTGCATTAAGCTGAAAAATTCTGCTCCTTTCTTTTCTTGCTCAAAACCGTGAGACTAGAGGAGAGAGTAGAGAGAGAGAGCTTTTGGTGTGTCTTCTTGGATGTGTAGAAGAGAATGGGAATTATTGGAACCAATAATGCATGTCTTGGAATCAATAATATATTGATGTATACAAGACCAAGGGCGGACCGAGAATATATGCCCTTTTGGTCTTCCCACTCAATTCAAATATAACTAATATATATACAATCACATCCATTGTTTTATAAAAATTAAAACCATTTTAATTTTATAAATTAACACACATATTATTGCCATCTTTAACTAATTTAAATAAGTACAAAATAATCTTTTTATGAACACAATTATCTATATAATGATGTTCATCTACAAAAGCTATAATTTAGAAAATCCAATTTTCTAAATTGGTGTCATTATTTATTTGTATGATCTTATCAACAATAATTATAATACTTTTGGTGTTTTGTTGGCTTGTTATTGGGTATGACCCGGCTTGGATCATATACACTAGCCACATCAATTTAATATGTATCTTGGGCAGATCAATTCCTTCAATCTCCCACTTGCACAAGACTCATAGAAAATTGATGCAAGCAGCAAATAACGCCTAGCAACGGTTTGCTACCCCTAAATGTATATGACTAAGTGCCATTCAATAACATCATCCTTTCAAGTACCTTACTTGAATATGTTTTAGGTGATCAATCATCTATCCTTTTGTTCAGATGTCATGTTAAATCAAAGGACACAGAATGATCATTCCTTGTTGATTTAACTTAATCAGGCCTTAGACATCATACTCTCAACGAATAAGAGGAACAAATCCCATCTTGACCACATACGTTTCTCATAATCCACCTTACGTCATACCTGAACATAGCCTTATGTACTGACAATTATTTCATATCAGTGAAGAACTAGCTCAAGGTATAAAACTTGGTGAATATCAAAACCCAATATGTATCTCAGGTCGGAGGATACCAAATGAAATGATATTCCGCCTTTACTCAAATTTACTTATGATCATCACAAGATTCCATGTAGTAAGATTTGAGATGCGGGTTCAGTCCAATATCATATCCCACGAATATCATGATACCTTGGCAGTAACCAATTGCTCTATATTCATGCCTTATGACTATCCACCAATCCAAGTTCATAATAGTCTTACATTCACATTTGTTCCCACAAATATGAACGACTACGGACATTTAGAATAATAAAATTATTCATGGATGTAAACATGCTAAAAGGAACATCACTTAAAATATCGTAAATACATAGATAAGTAAGTATCACAATTGTTCCATTAATAATATTAATACTAAACAGATCAATTCCAATCACTAGAATATTCGAAGTCCAAGGCACAAGTATGACTTTCATGCTTGCCCTTTCAAGGAGCTTCGTGATGGATCCGCAACTGTTTTGATCAGAGTGAGCTTTGCGAATACATATCTTCCCTTTTTCAACTTTCATCCCTATGTAGTTGAACTTCCGCTCATTGTGCCCAACTTTTGATGTGTGCACGGGGGTTCCTGATTTGAACAATCACACCCTCGTAATCACAAAGATTTCTAAGGGTCTTGAATGGTAGAGACCATCCTTAGTTGGTGATAAACATTTTTATCCATGCAGTTTCCCAAGCTTAATGAGGGCGGCTGCTATGTATTCGAATTCTGTAGTGGACAATGCTACCCTATTCATAATGGAGACGTACCCGATTGTGATCGAGGATCATCTCGATCAGTTTGGAAACTAGCATCCGTGTACCTTTTACAACTAGTTCCTCTTCATCAAATCCGTATATTAGAACATATCCTTAGTCTCCTAAGGCATTCCAATATACATTCAACAACCATCCAATGGATGTTACTGGATTCTGCTGATATCTATTTGTCATGCTTAACACGCATGACTCGTCCAGTCTAGTGCATATCATCGCATATATGATGGATCCTATAGCAGACGTATATGGGATGTCCTTCATACGATGTTGCTCATCCTTTAAGCTTGGACATTGAGATGCACTCAATATTGTACCTCTTTGAATAGGTACTATACTTTCTTAGAGTTTACCATCTTAAACCTTTTCAAGATTTTATCAATGTATGCACTTTGGTTTAACCCTATCAACCGCCTCGATCTATCCCTATAGATCTTTATTTCTAAAATAGAGACGGCTTCACGGAGATCCCTTTTGGAAAGACAATTTCCAAGTGTAGATGTCATCACATACAATACTAAAAACGTAATTACACTCCCACTAGCCCCTTGATACACACAATCCTCGTCTAGCATTCTTGATGAAACCCAATTTCTTGATCTTTTCATCAAAACGTTGATTCCAATTTCTCGATGCTGTCTCAATCCATAGACTGATATCTTTAACTTGCATACTTTATCAGGAGACTTTAGCATTGCCATTGGCGAGAAGGTTTCATCATAATCAACCTTTGACTTAGAGTGAAACCTTTTGCTACAAGTGGCTTGTAAGTATCCAAGTTTCATGCATGTCAGTTTTCTTCTTGAAAACTCACTTGCATCCATCCGGTTTGGAGTTAAGTGAAGAGTCAAACCAATTCCCAAACTTGGTTGTCATGCATGGATTGCATCTACGTTCATGGCTCCTAGCCACTTGTCACAATCCGAATTGGACATTGCATCATGGTATGTAGTGGCTCTTCGGAGTCAAACAACGTAGCATCCATCTATGAAAAATCCACACTTTCATGTGAAATGCTAACTTTACCAGATCAGCGAACGTTTGTGGTATTGATCAACTCTTGATCATGATCAACAACCTCTTATTGATGCTAGTGTCAACCAAACGTGTATCGGCTTGTGGATCTTGATCCTCATCAAATTCCACTGTCTATGCGTCATTCCTTCCATAAGGAACTTGGCTTCCAAGAACTCTGCCTTTTGAGCAATGAATACCTTTTGCTCTGTTGGATCAAAGAAGTAGTATCCTATACAGTCCTTTTATATATCCAAAAATATACATAGTGAATCGACTGCAGTTGGTTTGGGTGTTAAGCTTAACATAAGCTTCATAACCCATAATTTTAAATATGATAGCGATGGAACTATCCATTTCATATTCAAAAGGCGTCGAATCCACTCTTGGTTGGACCATATTCAAAATATGAGCCGCGGAGAGTAGTGCGAAACCCAAAATTATAGAGGTAGTGAGCTTATAGCCATCATAGGTCGAACTATCGATCTCCTTTCAGACACAACATTATGTTATAGTTTCTGTGAGGAGTAGTTGTGAGACAATCTTACAACTTCCTAGATGATCCCTAAAAGTCTCACTTAGTATTCACCTTCTCTATTAAACGGAGAATTTTGGTAGTTCTATCGAGTTGATTTCCTACTTCATTCTTGAAGTTTTTTTTTTTTTGAACATTTCAAATTCTTCATGTTTATGTGCCATCAAGTACACATAACCATAGCGACTATAATCGTGTTAAGATAATGAAGTAAGTTTCACCATACCTTGTCATTGTCTTAAAAGGACCATACATCCAAATGTATGA
Organism: Flaveria linearis; assembly: GCA_024085815.1. Classification (NCBI taxonomy): domain Eukaryota; kingdom Viridiplantae; phylum Streptophyta; class Magnoliopsida; order Asterales; family Asteraceae; genus Flaveria; species Flaveria linearis. The sequence goes on along the minus strand of CM044001.1, from coordinate 92,046,240 downwards.
CTCCTAATAAGTCTTTTGCCCCCTATCATTGTACCACTAAAAGGCGTGTTGGTTATCTACCTCATAAACAAGATTTCAACTTATCAAATAAATTTTCATTTGTTTTCAAAAGACATTCTTTTAAAGTGTTTAAATCCGATTCTTGTTTATGTAACAAGATGACAATGACAAGAATAAGAGTCACTTAAACCATTTTAAGTCTCTTGGTGCATGATAGGTATAATGTGTTATTATAGGACGATTATGAACCAATTCATCAACATCATTAGAAGGCATGGCCTTAAAATAATATACATCATCCATAAAATATAAATACCATCATTTACTAACTTTAAATCATAACCATATCGTTTTAAAGGGAAACTTAAATCATGTTCCTAGTCAAACTAGGAGCATATAACATGTTTGACGAACAACTTCCAAACCTTTTGAAAGTTTCAAAACATAGTTTCTTTCTAAAGTGCTATATCTTTTGACCTTGCAACAAATTGCAATAGTGAGTTCCATATGAGGTATCCAATTACCCATGTGCTTTTAGGAAATAACACCTAAGTTAATATGGATTATGAAAGTTACACTTAAGGTTTGCCCAGCATCCTTTTATTTCTCAACTCATTGAGATAGGTTGGATGAATCCCTTTCAAATGACCTATCTCACCATACTCAAAGCATGGATCGTTTCGGTACCTTAAGCTTCATAAGCTTAGGTTTTGGAGGTTCCGCTTTGATCTACCCTTACCCATTGCCTTTGATGTGCCCTTCTCCTTGGCAACATTTGCCTTGGGATCAGGATGGCCTTTCCTTATTGATCTAGAGAATAGGTAGAACCTTTCTACCCCTCCCTGCCTTAGCTGTTGCGAGCATTGCGTGAAACTCACCAATGCTCTTGTCCTATCCATTCATATTGTAATTCATTATGATGTCTCAAACTTTTAGTTAGGCCATTAAGGATCAAATCCTTGGTCAACTCCTTTGAGACAGGACAGCTAAGCCTCTCGAGGCGGCCTTAACATCGTCGGGTCGGGTTGGTTGGAATAGGATCGTCAAGGACATTTGCCTTTGCTCTTGCTTGAGAACAATTCTCAATTCGAGATCAGTCCATAAGGTTATTATGGTAGAGACGATCCCTCTCTAAAATAGCTCTCAGTGATAGGGTATGGACGGTCGGGGTGGTAGCATATGTTTGCGGTCATTCTACAAATTTACAAAGTTTTTTAGTATTTCTGAAAAATTTCATTTTAATTATTAATACCCTTTATGTCTCATAGACAATTAATAATTAAAATCTAGAATCCAACGTTACATTCAAATAATGGTTAGTGACCTTTATCCCATTATTCAAATTAACAAGTAGTCAACATTTGACAATTGCAACCTTTTGCAACTTCTAGCGGTATGGGATCGACTTTAACATCATATGCAAAGTCGGCATGTTAATCCCATCAACACCATTTGGAAACCATATTCTAGGTGTTCCATTCAACATGGTTTGCAAATCAAGTTACCCTACTTGCACACACATGTGAGTTTACAACACAAGTGGTTAGGTGACCTTTATCCCACCAATGTGGTATTCCCACCTTAAGTCATAAGTTCCCTCAAAATGGTTAGGTGACCTTTATCCCATTAAGAGTTTCCAAATGACTTAAGTGTTGTGCAAAAGGACGGTGTTAAACTTGTTTGAAAAAGGGATTTTTTAGTTTTCATTGATTCTAGTTTGAAAACTCTATTTACCTTGTATTTGCATGCTTTCAAATATAAGGTATCCTATGGTTCACTTTTAATAAAACCTCTTTTTTAAATCATTAATCCTTTAATAACCTTTTATTAATCACTTAATGATTAGGAACCATAAATTCAGCTTGTTAAGTTTGTTAATTAGTTTGTTATGCACATCCAAATGTCAAATAACAATCATACAAACAACCAAACAAGCACAATCATACAAACATACGTGCATAACTATAGCCACTAAGTTGACTACACTTGTTTGCCATCACAAGTGTTGTCATAAGGTCTTTCCTAAGGGTTGAACACAATCACAAATGATGAGGTATCCAAAGACTCCCACTTGAACTTGCATCCAAATGCTTCAAGTTCATCCTTTGTGTCTTCCTTTTGGCTTCCTTCCCAAGCATCTTCTTTTACAAAATATATATCCTAATACATATTTTCTAGTAAAGAAAAATACTCCTAATATATTTAGTACATTGCCAAATGAATAAATAAATTACAACCCAAATAGAAACACCAAAAGGATTATTACAACCCATAAAGAATGAATACAACCAACATGACAAGATTACAATCACCAAATCCAAAAACACACATGGTCAAGGCTATGTATGCACTAAATATGTATTCACATACATCATTTCAAGAACCAAAATGAACCCCATTTGACCCTAAATTTCAGCCACACAAACTAAGAATTTAGGGTCTATTGTCCAAACAAAAACACAATCAACCAATTTGATATCTTCCTTTCAAGATCCAATCATAAGCATGCATGATTACAACCTTGAAAGGTTGGGGTATCATCAAATCATCACAAAACAGCCCTATTGAGGTTGTTAAACCTTATATATCCAAATATACAAGAACATATGAAACTAATCATCCACATAACCGGCTCTAGATGCCATGTTGGGTTTGTTGGACCTAAACAATGTTGTTTAACCATTTTAAACAAGAAAACGCAGCGGAATATGAACTTAATTTCGTATTCTATAATCTGAAAATTAAAGTTCATAATATTATTTCAACAAACCCAAAGACAAAGGATCATATATATGTGAATAGATTAGTTATCAAGAAGCAAACAAACAACCAAATCAACACTATGAACTACCTTTAAGAAGCTGTCAAAACGTGGCTGAAAAACCACATCCAAAGCTGCTGAAAACGTGAATAAAATGAACATGCAGCTGCCATTGAATGACCAAGACATCAAGTGTAGATGTCCTCAAGTGCTCATACCCACAAGCCTTCATAAAACACCATTTTGCTAGGATTCTTGACACGATTTTCAGCTACAAAACTCTTTTGCATTAAGCTGAAAAATTCTGCTCCTTTCTTTTCTTGCTCAAAACGTGAGACTAGAGGAGAGAGTAGAGAGAGAGAGCTTTTGGTTGTCTTCTTGGATGTGTAGAAGAGAATGGGAATTATTGGAACCAATAATGCATGTCTTGGAATCAATAATATATTGATGTATACAAGACCAAGGGCGGCCGAATATAGCCCTTTTGGTCTTCCCACTCAATTCAAATATAACTAATATATATACAATCACATCCATTGTTTTATAAAAATTAAAACCATTTTAATTTTATAAAATTAACACACATTATTATTTGCCATTCTTTAACTAATTTAAATAATGTACAAATAATCTTTTATGAACAAATTATCTATATAATGATGTTCATCTACAAAAGCTATAATTTAGAAAATCCAATTTTCTAAATTGGTGTCATTATTTATTTGTATGATCTTATCAACAAATAAATTAACTTTTGGTGTTTGTTTGGCTTGTTATTGGGTATGACCCGGCTTGGATCATATCACACTAGCCATCAATTTAATATGTATCTTGGGCAGATCAATTCCTTCAGATAAAAAGTAAGTGTCGCTTTGTTGTTTTGGCGCGCCAAATGACAATTTGCAGCCACAACGAGCACACATTCTGAGCCTTATGTGTTGGTGATTTGGTTCTGGTTCTTCGTCTAGGGTTTCCGTTTTTTGATTCTTACAGACCTTTAATGTTTGATGTTGATTTGGGTTTTCCATGTGTTCATGAATCTGCCTGATGTTGTGGCTTCGATTCACTGGACCACACATTGTTGCTTTTATTTTAGGCTTTTGTTGGCTGTGATGATCTAACCAAAACAGGTTGTTGTTCTGGCGTGACAACCATTGGTAGATGGTCTGCAGCTAGAAGCAATGACCAGGTCTGAACCAAAGCTATGTTTGTCGTTGTGCTGCATCGTGTTGGCTTCAATTCATTGGCAATGATGGTCAAACCAAAAACATGTTGTTGTCCTGGCGTGGCAGCCATATGTAGATGGTTTGCAGCCTGACACCGTGAGTTGATCTGAGCCAAAGCAGTATTACATAGGATGGTTGTGATGATTTCAAAAAAAATCCGTAGTTTTGGCGTGGCAACCACGTTTGGTTTGCAGCCATAATGAGAAGCCGGGTCTGAGCCAAGGGTTGAAACTAGGGTTGTACCGGTGATTATCGGTTTTAAAATACTCGCGCAACGCGCGAGGCAGAATTCAACTAGTTATTATTAATTTGAAAATAATATTGAGTTAGTTACACAGATGGTCTCTGTTGTTTGGACAACGTAACAAATTTAGATACTTTCAGTTTTGTAACGAGTTTGAGCACTAAGAGTAATAAACATTAAATTTTCTATCTAGATTTAGTCATTGACATACAAGGGACGGTTTATGTATTAACTCTTCTTTTTATTAGGGATTGTTATGGTAACTTGTTAGCTCAGCTAATTCTTAACTATTTACCCACATCTCATCCCTCACAACACTCCTACAAACACACACTTTATACTACAACAACAAGCGAACTCGAAACCTTCAACAACCACCCTTAACCTTGGAACTCTAGTGATCTCATCCTAAACGTCTGTTAGCGTAAGTATTTGAATTTGTTACAAAACTAAAAGATGGTACTAAAAATGTTACTTTTTTTCTAATGCCTACATCCGCTATTTTAGAAATTGACAATAATGCCCTCACGTGCTTGGCACACGAGCGAGTATCTTGTTAAAGTTTAATTACCATACATTAGCCCTAATGTACCATTGTGTTATAAGGTTTAAAACTCAAGGCTCGTAGTTGTTAATGAAAAATTATATAATATCCAAATCTGTGACTACTTCTGTCTTAATAATACTATTTGCGTAATTAACTCTAGTATTAATAATACTGTTCTTCGGTTAATATATTTAGTAACTAAAAATTACAATAAAATATTATGTAAAAAACAATTAACATATGTTCCTTTCATGAAGAAGACCATGTGTGAGGTGAGCGGATGACTACGTAGAGGTAGCAAACTTCTATATTTCTTTATGACTACTTCTGTGTAAACCAAAAAAAAGTAACAAACTTTCCTAATGTAGACTATGATACATATTAAAATAGTTAAACGAAATTGAATATTGAATGAACGTAATTGAATAATGAGAATTTTTATTTGCTTTAATGGTTTACGTGCTGGTTTCTTGAACTGTTTTCTAATTATTATTGGTTAACTTTATTTATTTATTTATTTTTTGTCTACTAGGTGCTATTAGCTATGGTAATGTTTTAAAACGATAATAATGGGTAAATGTTTTTTTCTTTTTTAAAATTAATAATGGTTTATTATATTGTCTGTTAAATATTTTATGCTTTATTTTTTTGATCAGCAACATTTATAGAGTTAGTTTTAATTTTTTAGAAACGTACCAAAACTTTTTTTTTGAATTATTAAGTTTTTTATTTTTCTTATATTATCTTATAATAATTTAAAATTACGTGTATCTATCTAAAGTGATGGACAAACATAACAAAAGAAGAGACACTTTGTTTGAGAAATAGAACTTCTTTAATAAACATATAAAATTGTATTCTACTTATTAAGAACTCAGTTCTCCATCAAGCTAGACAAACGAAGAAGGGAATAGATTATGCAAATAAACAAATTTCATGTTACGCCTCCATTAAGAGATATATCTCTGTCTAATTCTCGTAATTAAATAAACAAAACTTAGAATAACTACTAAATATTATTTCTTTCAATTATTCATTTGCTTCTTTCCTATAGTATATTAATAACAAAGCTAGTTTTTTCAATTTATAAGACAATAATTCCAATGGTTAATCTAAAGGATCTACTATTAATTCTAGATAGATACCTTTGGTGGCTATTGTTAATAATCCTACGGGTAATGGTGCCATTAACAGAACACCTAATGCCTTGTTGGGTATTGTATGAAGTATTTAAAACATGGGAATCAATCGCACCCGAGTAATATTTCCAAAGAAGTTGTAAACGTATCTGTTGTTCACGAATCATTGATGGCTTTAAACCACCAAACCTACGTCACATGCAATAAAAACATGAAGTGCGAACCTACTATTATTTACAATTCCACTAGCATAAAGGAGTTTACTCAACTCCAATATGAGATATCTACAGTTCCTAAGCTACCTCAATCCGATGTAAATGAGGGAAGAAATCCGAATAAGCAAATCTAAACATGAAAAAGGCTATGTAATTCTCGAATAATAAGTGGTAACGGTTATATCGATTATTATGTTAACAAACAATATTACTAATTTCATAGACTTGAACAGTTAGCATAAGTATTTCTTACTATACCAAATATAGTCCCTTGTATACCATTTCCTTTGTCTATGTTTCAAAGTAAATGTACAAAACTACGATTATAAATAAATGGATTAATCCTTTTATTTGAACATTTTTATGTTGAACAATTAGTTTATTGTAGTTATTATTTGATTAGCCTAGGATTTATTTTTTTAATCATAGGTATTGTTTAGAAGCCACATGAAGCATGAGGATCATATAAGAGTTGGGACCTAAAGGAAACTTGGTCTTCATTACTTAGATGTTTCCACATATGTCACATCGTGTAGATCGTGAGAATTCCAATAAAATCGATCTCGTGAATGAAACACGGAATGAATCAAATACGACTAATAGATTGAACAAGGAAGAGATCAAGGATGAACACAAACACAATGTAAATAACTTCTCTGAATTTCACTCTAAAAACTTTAAGTACAATAGTATGATTTCAAATGTTCTAACAACTAAATATCTTCTTGTGCAATAACTAACTTTCCACGCCGCAACAAAGTATTCGGACGTATTCTTCTTCAAAAGGTTTTTTGATTACCCAAGACTTTAGGTTCAATCCCTACAATCTTCTCCTAGGCTCGATGAATCAAACTTTCAAAAATCCACATCTGCAACTTTGTAACTTCTACCATAAGCATGCATCTTTTGTCCAATTCAACCTTTTCACCTTAAATCCAATCACCAATTCATTCAAAAGTAATAATTGAGTATTGATTTAATGAATTAAGTTCAAGTTTAATCCTAATTATCACTAATTGATTCACTTAAGGTTATTTTAACCATTGAATTGACTTAAAACTTTGAATAAAGCTTATTTAACTGATCTTTGATCTCAAACACCTCAAATCAAGCTTAAATCCAATCAAAACAGTCCATTCTTTATAAATCCAATCAAAACAGTCCATTCTTTAACTCGAAACAGAATTTAAGGCTTGAAAATTCTTCCGAAGCACTTGTAGTTCAATCTAAATCGATCTAGAGCACACCTTGCTCCGATACCATTTGTACGATCATGAGAATTCCAATAAAAGCGATGTCCTAACTGAGACGCAAAATGAATCAAAACACGACTAATAGATTGAACAAGAAGGAAGAGATCAAGATTGAACACAAACACAATGTAAATAACTTCTCTTTATTTCACTCTAAAAACATTAAATAAAATAGTATGATTTCATGTGTTCTAACAACTAAATATCAAAATCTATATTTATACTAAAACCAAAACGTTCTCGCACAAGAACTAATTTCTAGCGACAAAAGAAAGTTCTCACGCAGATACTTTTTTAAAAGCTTGTTTTGATTTCTCGAACATTTAGGTTCAATCCCTATACATCGCATTCAATGATATCCAGATACTTATGCTAGATGAAATTCCCTTAGCAGTTCTAGTTATTAGGTATTTGTAGTAAGGATTTGTCATTTCCTTACGGTCAAACAACCACTTCGAGTAATGGAAGCAATTAAAGATATGCTCCAAGTCATGTTCTGCTCAATATCGAAAGAGAGATGATATTTGAGTCACCCTTTCACGCTTAAACTCTAGACTTTTAAGTTATTACTAAGTGATCATGAACTTCGTAGACATATTTTATATTTATACAAAGACCTAGAATAGCAAAAAAGGTGTTTAAGGCTCATTATATAATTTATGTGTGCTAAATTAAATGCCTATGGCTAGACGCAGGCATATCGATAGTGCTTTCTAGTCATCCTGTGCGTTTATGCACACTATGTTTGATTGCTCGAAGTGACAAATACGGGTCTAGCTTCACATTCCTAGCACATAAATTCTAGCTAGTCTACTATCCATTTGACAGATTTGTAAGATTATTTGTAAGGCTGATGCAACCCAAACACCCAAAGTCTTACCTGCATGCATGCACAAGTGTACTGAAGTGGAATGCTTCAGAAGTTTCACACTGCCTTAGAAATTATTCTAAGTGTGAAATATCCGAAGCCAAGACCAATATCTTCCGAAGCCAAAAGATGAAGTCTTCCGAAGCTTTAAAGACAAAGTCTTTCGAAGCCAACTATTGAAGACAGACTTCTTTTGAAAACTTTTTAAATACATGCTGTATCTGATGTACCTTTCACCTAAAGCTGAACCACTTTCCGCTGCAACTCTGATAAGACACTAACTTTGCATGAGTTGGTGAAAAGGTCCATGCTTTTGGTAAATTGTGCATTGAGGTCTTGACTCTGTAACTTTCCACTTTATGTACTTTATCCTTTTTGTAATATATTAGGATGTGAGCTATGGCATGTCATAGTCACTAGTCAAAAGACAATTAGCCTTTTGACTCTACATTGATTTTGTTGTCTAGATCATGTATCCAGCTGGCCTTTAAAGTATAGCCGGCTGTAGGTTGTAGTATAAGTATTTCTGGTCCTTGTAACTTATCATTAGAACTTTATAAACCATTTGTAAGGAACTAGAGAGTAATATACATCAACCTTGAAAACCAATTTCTTGTGTGTTGTTCTTGTTCTGTCTCATATACACTTGTGTTTCTTAGTTCTCTAAACTGATTTTCTCCAGTTTCCCATTTGAATTGTTAAGTGTTGTTGCACATTCTCATCTTTGTGTTGTTGTGTTATAAAGTGCATTACTCTTCACCCGGTCCTGCAATTGGTATCAGAGCGTTTCAGGCTCTTGATATAAGATCTCACCATCTTAAGATCCCTCACACACATAAAATACTTAACCCTTAAAATGGAAGCTATCTCTAAAGCTGATATGGAAACTGGAACCATGACAAAGTCCCCACTGATCACTTTTGATGACTTTGACACTTGGTGCCAAAGAATGGAAGGCTTCATAAGTGTCAAGACTCAAGAATGTGGGAATCTGTTGTCAATGGACCTTACATACCAAGCACCCCTTCAGCTGCTGCTGGAGGTGGTATGATCCCCAAAGATGTGACTGACTACTCAGAAGAAGATAGAAAGAGAGTAGAAATTGATCAAAAGGCCATGACAGCCCTTCAGACTGCTCTTCCAAACTCTGTATATAGAGGTTTCAAGAAATTCAAAACTGCTAAGCAGCTGTGGGATGCATTGAAACTAATGTATGAGGGTTCCATTGAAGCCAAGGAGAACAAAAAGGATCTCCTGAAGCAGCAGTTTGAAAATTTCACCTTCAAGGTGAGACATGACTCAAGAATACTTCAGATATGTTTAGATTGTTGATACCCTAGTGGATGTTGGAGTAACTCTTGATAACAGGGACATTGTAAGGAAGTTTATGTCCTCTCTTCCTAGGCAATGGACATATAATTATGTTGTAATCAAGAGAACTGGGAACCTTAAGACTCTCACTTTGATAGAGTTATATGGCATTCTCAGTGGATACCAGATGGGGATGAACATGCAAGGTTCATCTGGTAACTCTAGCAATCAAATGGGTTCAGCCCTTCATGTGACTGAAAGGGATAGCATAAACCCCAACATCATCTCAATGCTACCCTAACATCTCACAAAAGGGTCCTTTCATTACCTTCCCGGAGACACCAAGGGAGAACTATACTCAAGAAAGCCCATTCCAAGAGACAAGTTCTTCTCAAGCCTTTGTGTCTTCTGATGAAAGTAGTGGTAGCTTCCTATTCACCCTTGAAGACCTGGACTGTATCCATCCAGATGATCTGGAGTACATGGAGATAGTCCAGCAAATGGCTCTTCTCACTCACAGAGCCAAGAGGTTCTACAAGAGGACAGGAAGGAAGTTTCCCAGCAATACAACTAGTAGAAAGTTTAGGTTGGATAAAAGCAAAGTTAAGTGTTACAACTGTAACTTGATTGGTCATTTTGCTAGGGAGTGCAAGGCACCAAGAACAAATATTGGACAAGCACAATCCAAACCAAACTACACTGATAAAGCTACCCAGAATGAGAAGCCAAAGCAGCAAGCTGCAATTACTGTTAAAGAAGGAGGCTTTTACTGGAGCTTTCAGGTGGAAGATGCATCTCCAAACCAAGCATTAATGACTGACCATGATGAAAACAAGGTATTGGAACATCTTTGTACTCCTGAATGTATTGCTAAGTAAACAGATACAGGTCCTATAACTTAGAAATAAGATCAGATCTTGAGTCCTTAAACATCTTGAAATCTGATTTTAGAAAGGGTGAAAATGATTATAAGTTAAAGATAGAGGACTTAGAGAAAACCATTTCAGTTCTAAAATATGAGCATACAATTTATAGGAGATCAAGGATCTCATAACTAAGTTAACTGAATGCCAGGCTGAGCTTGTGATCAACAAAGCCAGAGCAGAGAAATGTGTTCTTGAAGAAGAGACCTTCAAGAACATCTTATCCTCATCCTTGCATGTAAAAGTTTGTTATCAAAATAATCAGGGACTAGGATCTAATGAGATATCTCTTCCATACATAATCTTGTCTGTAAGATCACCTAGGTGTGGAACTTGTGAAGATGAGCTTCCTCACATAGATCCCTTGAGTGAAGAGGATGAAGAAGTGGTAGTGAAGAATTCCTCTGAGAAGAGTGAAGAATAGGATTCTAAGAAGGGTCACTATCCTTCTGAGGAGAGCAGGAAGCCTGGGATGACCAAGTCTATGAGGAAGAACTTGATTAGAAAGAGCAAGAGAAAGGCTAGGAGGGCTCAAGAGATCAAGGCCACTTTTAACTCGAAGCAGAAACAAGTCTTTATTTCTGCAGGATTTGACATGGTTAAGACTGAAGCCATCAACCTAAAATCTTCTACCAAGAGTTCTGGTTAATGTTCAAATCATCTCAGCATCAAGAAGAAGGCTGATCAGTTGTGTACCACTGCTACACAGCCTGAACCATCCAACTCCAAGAACAGTCCTCAGCCTAAAGGGACTGTCTCAGCATCTGCAAGGATGAAGGTGTAGAAGGGAAGTGATCAAAATCAGCCTTGTTCTCAGAAGAAAACTCTTGGGAAGAAAAAGATGAAATGTGTTATATGTGAGAGTACTTCTCATCTTGCTAAGGATTGTCCATACAATCCAAGAGGTACTCTTCATATGAACAAGAAAGAGACTTCCAAGAGCTCTAAGAAGAATTCAGCTTCGGAAGGAAAATCTGTTTCTTTCGGAAGCTCTAAAGTAAAGAAGAAGGCAAGTGGAAAATTGCCTTCGGAAGAAAATTTGGTCTCGGAAGAAAGGAATACTTCCGAAGCACTGAAGTCTGCTGCAGTGTTAGTAGGATCTTCTGAAGGTCCAGTCATCAAAACTTCTCAAGTCTCAAAAGCTTCCGAAGTATTGAAGGCCAGGTCCAAACTTCCAAAGGTGGTGTGGAAGTCAAGGAAAGACTAAGTGACTGAAAATTCTCCATCAACAACAACAAGAGATCCTCAAAGCACAACTATAGGATCTATTACTGTTTCATTACTTTCTATTCCTTTGATGAGTCCAAGACCAATAAGGCTTGGGTTTCCAAATGTAACTAATCATTTTCTTTATGCAGGAACAGCTCAAGACAAATAAAAATATCTAGATCATTGATAGTGTTGTTCCAGGCACATAACAAGCAATAGGTCACTACTCTAAAACTTTGAAAGGACTGATGGAGGACCAGTTGCTTTTGAAGGAGATGAAGGAGGTTACATTTCTGAAAGGGGCAAGGTCACAAATGGTAAGCTCAGCATTGAGAAGGTAAACTTTGTCAAGGAGCTTGGGTACAATCTTCTGAGTGTATCCTAATTTTGTGATCAGAGTCATAACATGCTCTTTACTGAGCATGAGTGCATTGTTCTTAAGCCCAAGGTGATTATTCCTCATGAGCATATCCTGCTCAGAGCCCCCAGGAGAGGGAACATGTATAAGATGGACTTGCAAGAAACATCTCCCTCAGGAGAAGTTTCATGCTTCCTATCTAAAGCTAATAGTGATGAGTCTTTTCTCTGGCATAAAAGAATGTGCCATGTAAACTTTAAAAACATGAATAAGCTGATTAAGAATGATTTGATAACTGGAATGCCAAAGGAAGATTTTACAAGTGATGATCATTGTGTTGCATGCTTGAAAGGGAAACAACATAAGGTATCTCACAAGCCTAAGGAAAGAAACTCCATTACTACACCCCTACACTTGTTACATATAGATCTCTTTGGCCCCACTAGTGTAATGAGTTTAGGAAGAACCTCTTATTGTCTGGTAATCATAGATGACTTTACAAGATTCACTTGGGTCTTCTTTCTTAGAACTAAGTATGAGACCCCTGAGATTTTGAAGAATTTCATCTTAAGAATTGAGAATCAATGTGATCATAAGGTCAAAACCATAAGATGTGATCAAGGAACTGAATTTAAGAACCAAATCCTTGACATATTTTGTGATGAAAAGGGTATTACAAGACAATACAGTGTTCCCAGGACTTCTCAGCAAAATGGTGTTGCTGAGAGGAGAAACAGGACACTGATTGAAGCTGCAAGAACCATGTTGTCTGACTCTAAACTGCCCATCACCTTCTGGGTAGAGGCAGTCAACACCACATACTATGTGCAAAACAGAGCTTTAGTAGTTAACACTCATGGTAAGACTCCTTATGAACTTTGGCACAAGAGAAAACCTTTTATTGGTTTTCTCAGGTCATTGGGATGTCCATGCAGCATCTTGAATACCAAAGATTAAATTGCCAAGTTTACTGAGAAATCAGATGATGGACATTTTATTGGATACTCTTCTCAAGCTAAAGCTTATAGAGTATACAATCTCAGAACTAGAGTAGTTGAGGAGTCAGCCAATGTGACTTTCAATGAGCACACTCCTAGTATGAAAGGTTATGGTCCGGATTGGTATTTGATCTTGATTTAGTTACTAACTGTTTTAACAAATCTTATGAGAATGTTTCAGGATCTACAGACATTCTACCTCCAGGTGATCCTAATCCAAGATTTAAGCTAAGAAGACCTTCAAGTTACACATCTTCAGCTCCAGTTGTAACTACTTCAGTAAATGAAGTTTCTATCAACATAACCATGACAAATTCAGCTGATACATCTGAGATGCCTTCAAGTTCCAGCTCAGAGGCTCAACAGACAAACGAAGAAACTTCAAATGCAGAAGAAAATGATGGTGGTGGTGACAGTGATTAAGAATTTCTTGATACTGATAACCACTCCATAGATGAACATATCAATGATGTCACACACTCATTAGATCAAGTTTCTCTTGATAAGTGTGTTGAAGTGGTGGAAGAAGCATCAATGCCAGATCTAAATTTCTCTAATTTGGATCTCTCTCAATAATTTGCTGTGATCCCTCAGCTAAGGATCTACAAGTCTCATCCTACCACAAACATCATTGGAGATGTTAAAAATGAGGTAAGAACAAGAGGACAAACCCATGAAGCAAATGTTTATCTTCACTCTTGTTTCTTGTCCCAGATAGAGCCTAAGAAAGTTGATGAGGCTGTGAAGGATGAAAGTTGGGTTGAAGCCATGCAAGAGGAGCTGCTTCAATTCAAAAGACGGAAGGGTTGGAACCTATGTCCTGTTCCTCATGGGAAGACAACTATAGGAACCAAATGGGTATTTAGAATAATAAAGTTGATAGAGGCATTGTCATCAAAAACAAAGCTAGACTAGTTGTTCAAGGATACACATAAGAAGAAGGAATTGACTATACTGATGTCTTTGCTCCTATAGCAAGACTAGAAGCTGTTAGGATATTCTTGGCATTTGTTGCATCCAAGAACTTCAAGGTCTATCAACTTGATGTCAAGTGTGCTTTTTTGTATGGGGTGATTGATGAAGATGTGTTTGTCAAACAACCACCTAGTTTTGCAGATCCTGATCATCCTGATTATGTATGCAAGCTTGATAAGGGTCTTTATGGGCTACACCAAGCACCCAAAAAGTGGTACGAGACTTTATCTCAGCATCTCTGCAAACATGGATACAGAAGGGGTACTATAGATTGAACTCTCTTTATCAAAGGACAGGGAAATGACTCACTGCTAGTTCAAGTGTATGTAGATGACATCATTTTTGGTTCAACTAATTCAAGGCTTTGCAAAGACTTTAAGAAGCTGATGAAAGACAGATTTGAAATGAGTGACATGGGGGAACTCAATTTCTTTCTGGGAATTCAAGTGAAGCAAGTTGAAGATGGAATCTTCATAAGTCAGTCAAAGTATGTTCAGGACATACTCAAAAGATTCAAAATGACTGATTGTAAGATTGCTAAGACACCCATAGCAAGAAACCACTCCCTTAGGCCTGATCTTAAGGGGGAGTGTGTGGATAAACACCTCTATAGGGCTATGATTGGGTCTCTTATGTATCTTACAGCTACCAGGCCTAATATCATGTTTTCCATATGTATTTGTGCAAGATATCAAGCCAACCCCAAGATGTCCCACCTCATCACTGTCAAGAGAATTCTAAGATATCTCAAAAGTGCCTCAATACTTGGTCTTTGGTATCCCAAGAATTCTGACTTCAATATGTATGCATATACAGATAGTGATTATGGTGGTTGCAATATGACTGTAAAGTCTACATCTGGGGGATGTCAGTTCCTTGGTGGAAGGGTTGCCTCATGGCAATGCAAGAAACAATCTTGTGTCTCTACATCAACTGCTGAAGCTGAATACATTGCTGCTGCAAGATGCTATGCTCAAGTGCTTTGGATTCAAAATCAGATGCTTGACTATGGTTTAAACTTTAAGGAGACTCCCATTCACATAGACAACAACAGTGCTATCTCTATCACAGAGAATCCTATGCAGCACTCAAGGACAAAACACATAAATATCTGGTATCATTTAATCAGAGATAACTTTAAAAAGGGATTAATTAAACTAGTTAAAGTTAACACAAATGAATAATATGTTGATTTGTTTACAAAAGCCTTTGATGAACAGAGATTTAAGTATCTTATATCAGCTATTTGGATGATTAACTTTGAGTAGCTTTTTCTTAAAACTAATTCATTTTATTTCTTAAAATCTGTATGTCCTAAGTTGTCTAGTTTATCACCTTATAAAGCTCAAGTTTTCTATGGACAAAAACTTTTTGAAGAGTTTTTCTTAGATTTTTGACAAATCTTGATCCTTCGAAAGATATGATTTTATCTTCGGAAAAAAATATACCTTCAAGACAAATAACTGTCTAAGTAAAATTTGCCTTAGGAAGAAATTTCTGAAATATCTTCCGAATATTAAAACTCTCTTAGGCACTTATATGTTTTTAAGGACCATTTTTCTTCCGAAGAAAATTAACTCTCGAAAGCTTTGTTCTGTTGAACAAAGCATCCAAGTTTAAATTCTCTTCCGAAGTAAATTTGTCAAAACTCTTTGAAAATTCTTCCGAAGTCATTTTGGGTTCGGAGCTTTTCCATTAAAACTTTCGAAGACAATTTACCTTCGGAAGATTTTCGATTTCCAAGAAAACCACTTTTTGAGTAAAAAGTAAACTACTTTTTCAGAGGTGGGACCGCCTTCCGGATTTTAAAGTTTATCCTCTTTTATTAACTTTGTTGTCGGTTCCCCTTCTTTTTATCATCTTCATCTTCTCTCCAAACCTAAATTCCAGATTTCTCTCTGAAACCGCCTTCGTTCATTCTTCCTTCACCTTTAAGCTTTCTCAAAATGGCCAACCTTGACAGACGAAATGACCCAGATTTTTTAATGCAGTTCCACAAGCAACATAATCAGGTTGTATTGTTAAACTCTAAGAAAGATCCACATTTCTCAAAGGTATGCCAATTCTTGGCTTTGTCAAACTACTTCACCTCCCCTACCATTGATCCTCCTCTCTATGAGGTTCATTTTGGAAGACCGCCAAGAGGTAATTATGGATGGGGAGAAGGCATTGTCTGCCACAGTGTAGGGGAGAACAGTCTTCATCACTCCGGCTATCATCAACACTCATCTTCAGCTGGGTGATGAAGAATGTGAGGTGTTCTTCCCAAAAGAAGTTGTTAATCATTCCTTCGAGCAGATGGGCTATGAGGGAGATTTCTCTGTAAAGACCTTCAAGAAATGGAAGGTCTCACCTAAGTGGAAGTACCTACTTCATGTGGTTATCCACAGTTTGTCCAACAAACATGGAGGGTGGGACCAAATTCCCGAAGATCTCTCCTTCATAGTGCATGGAATGGTTCAGGGAGTCAAGTTCAAGTACTCTCAATTTGTTTATACAAATCTGATTACAAACTTAGACTTCTTAGAGTATTACATGTTTCCTAGATATGTTCAATACATTCTCAACTGTGAACTGGGCTCACAGTTGAGGGAAACATGTAATATTCTTAAATTGGGACAGATGAAGCCTTGTATCTTTAAAATTTTGAAGAAGCCAACTGTTGGCTTCTCAGGGGTAGAAACAGCCCTTGTCCTAAAAATGTTAAAGCTCATTGCTCAAGGTGACAACCTAGCAACACAAGCTAGTGTTGAACCCACACCTTTTACATCTCAACCACCAAAACAACCACAAATCACCCTCACCTACAAAAGAAAACACAAACGGACCTCTGTACAAGCTATTGAGTCTGTACATGCCCCCATATACTTACCTATACAAGAGGAAGTGGATACTGGAGCTCCCACTTCCCCTGAGATGCAAACCCCTCCCATTACTTCAAAGATCAGTGCTGAGGTTCCTCATGCTCAGCCTGATGAGCTCACAAGCCCAACTGCCTTAAGCCTTCACTCTGAGTCTCAACACTCAAGTGAACAACCTTCAGGGGACAGCTACCATCCCCAGCCTTTAGACTTAAACCAACCTATTCCCAATCTTGACTTCTATACTGATGAAGACTTAGGTGTCAATGAGTACCATGAGTCTCCCTACTACACCACTCCTCAAAGGGAGATGAGTGCTCCTGAGTCACCTAGGTCTAGCCCACATCAGTCCCCTATCATGAGGTGGATACTTCTGAACCTGTTCAGGATATCTATATGGAAGAGGCTCTCACTTCAATAAGTGATTACATCATTCAGACCTCAGCCATGGCAACTCAGCTCATTGACACTTCAACTAAAGCTGTCACTAAGCAGAGGAAATCCAGCAGCCAAGAACACCATGCTGGTGATGAGGAAGAGGACCTTGGTCCAATTCTCTCATCCCCTAATGATTCTTCTGATGAAGAAAGGGGAATCTGAGACTACAGGTGCAAAAATTGTCAAAAACATGCACTTATCTAGTCTCCAAGGTTAGTCACCTTGAATCTCAAGTGACTACCTTGCAACACAGTGTCAATGATCAGCAACTTGAGATATCTCATCTTAAGGAAAAACTGGCTGGGAGACCTTTAAGAGGAGCTCAACCAGGAACATAAGAACCTGTGAATATGATTGACCTAACTCCTAGCTTACCTATGCAAGAGGGTGATGCTACCAAAAAGGGGGAGGAAGTCATTACAGTCACAGAACCTGGGAGTTTTTCAGGGAGTATGGACACTGAGGACTCACCATCCTCACTTGTAATTGTGATTACTCAGCAACTTTCTCAAGTTCACGTTGATGTGGACAGTATAGACTCAGTCATTAGGAGTCTCTTTGAGAAAGGCATTCCAAGAGCTATATCATCCCCACCAACTTCAAGTCACACTTTTGGGTGGAGGTATGATACTGATAGAAGAACTCTTATTCTTCAAAGAGTTCAAGATAGGAACACCGTAGAGTTTAGCCTTAGAAGAAGACTAAGGCAATCAGGCAATACCATCGGTTAAATGGATGTTAAGGTAGACCCTGAGATTAGCTTTAAAGAGGAAACCTTGATTGAAGGCCCAGTGGTAGAACCTGAGAGCTCTGTATCACCATCAACTGCTGCAGAGGTTCAATCCCTTGATGAGACACCTACTGGTGAAGGTGCATCTCAACCTCGCTCTGGCCAGAGCTTGGAAACTACACCAAGGAATGAAGGCCAAAGCTCTCTCCACCTTGAGTCATAAAGGTCTGTGAGTGACAAAGGGAAAAGAAAATTAACTTCTGAGGAGATTGAGGAGGAGGGGAGAGAGAGGAAAGGAAGTTAAGGGGAGAAATTTCCTCTACTGGGTTTGCAAGACTCATGGAAAGTGCTATCAGGGCTGCCCCCAGACCAAATACTCAGGATGATGAGTTAAGGACAGTCAGGATCAACTACTTGTAGACCAGGAACTATGATATTGATAACATCATTTCTGTCACACTCTCAATTTCCACAAACGGGGTTTTACCGTTAGGCGTGTGACATAACCAGGATCTCAGATAAGCATCAGTTACACCAAACGACTCGATAATTACAAAACATAATAATTTCTTAGTAATAATGAAATAAACCAACTTGTATTTAAGTATTGCGGAAGCGAAAACAGGAAAACATTTAACAACGGTTTTGAAACACGCAAACACGCGTCCAATCCTATTTATGTAAAGTACATGAAATTAAATCTTGAAAACAGTTGGGATGAAAGTGGTATGACATACAGTGGATGCTGTGCTCCTAAACATGCCATTTCAATGTCCTGAGAGAAAACATGCAAAAGTCAGTACAAGACTGGTGAGTTCACAGGTTTATCAGAAAACAGTAAGTATCAGTAATGAAATTCCCAGATTTAGTAATCAAAGCATATAATGGGTAGCTAGTCCATGGCAATCACTATGTGTATGAAGTCGCGACCGAGCTAACATGTAATAAATAGTAATAATGTAGGCCCGGCTGTGGTTTTCCCACCACAACACTGTAAAACAGGCTAACCATTCACCCGTTTGACCTCCAGTCAAGCTAGCGCGACTAGCCCGGGCGGGGTATGTCAATCCCAGTAGATCTACTAACAATCACCTCGCTATTTGCATATTAACAGTCCGAAGGGCAAAGTATACAAACATAGTATCATGTATATGCAGTATCACAAAAATCCAATGTAATGTAACGTTTATGAAAACAATATGTTTCACTCCCCCAAAAATAGTATAAAGTAAAAGTGGGGCTGTAAACTCACCTGGTATGCGTAACAACTATTTAAAGTTTACTTGGAGAATAAGTGAACTCACAACCTTCAGTGGTTACCTAGATCATGTAAGTACATAAGTACGTGCAAACAGAGAACATGTGAAACCCTAAGCACACACAACCAAAGACTCAAGGTTTCAGAAAAATAGACATGTTGGACCCGGTTGACCCGTTTGACCCGTTGGTGACATTATGAGTTGTAATTCCTTTAACTAACATAATCATTCCTTAAGCATGGTTAACATACATCATAACAATTAATTTCCAGTCCCAAACATGATGTCCTAATTAGTAATCATCATTCAACATCATACATGATCATCAAGTCCCATACAAACCAATTAACATATTTCATCACAATAAGCATCCTTAATAAATACTCTAGCATGATCCTAACATCAAGAACATGTCTAATTCACAACTTATACCATCAAAATAAGTTCTAGTAGTACTAACATTACACGCAAAAGACAAGTAAATATGTTACAGGTTGTAGGTATTCGTTGTCCAGAATCTGTGTTTTCTAGCAGATTCTAGGTGTTCGGAAGATACGGTCAAACACATAACCAACCAAGGATTTAGGCCAAGTCCAAACTCCGGTAGGCTCTCCTATGATTCAATTAAGTATGTGAAAAGTTGTTTTAGGTTTTAAGGGCCTGGAGTTACTAGAAAAACTCAAAATGTTATAGCAGCTCTCAACCGGAGGGCTGCTGGAGTTAGCTTGCCAAATTGTGCATAACTCACATTTGAAAATAGCTATTGGGTTAATTCTTT
The DNA here is from genome assembly GCA_024085815.1 of Flaveria linearis. Lineage (NCBI taxonomy): Eukaryota > Viridiplantae > Streptophyta > Magnoliopsida > Asterales > Asteraceae > Flaveria > Flaveria linearis. The sequence goes on along the minus strand of CM044001.1, from coordinate 92,026,147 downwards.
TTCTGGAGTTCAGAGGATTCCTAGGACAGATGTTTTACCATAGGTTTTGGTATCAGGTTTTATGCAATGAAAATGGCACATCAAACAAGTCAACACATACATTCTGTCCAAGAGAACATAATTGACCCTTCTAGCCAAAATAAGTGAAACACCAACTTAACCATCTCCAATTGGAGTGTGGTTACTCTTTCTGGAAACTAGACTCAGTAACACACAATTTGGACACAAGAAATACATCATTTGGACCTGTTATGACCTGTTTGTGGCACATACAAAATGATACTCAGAATCTGTCAGAAAGTCTGTTTCTGACCACACTTCACTAAAATGATCATAACTCAAGTTTTACAAGTCCAAATTGGACAAGGTTGGATGTTTTGAAAACTAGACTCCATGAGGAACATGTTAGACTCAAGAAAACCAGTTTTTGGATTCGTCTTCATTTGGTTATGTCATGATGAAAACAGGGTATGCAATCTGCCAGAAATCAGGACGTATAAACATTTCACATGAAAGCATATACATACGCATGTTTCATACTTACAGATACATACATACGTAGAACATATACATACATACATATGCAGGTCACATATACATACATACATACATACGCAGAAAACATATACATACATACATATGCAGATCACATACACATACATACATACGCAGAAAACATATTCCAGCATCAATACAATAATACTAACATGGATTAACCATCAATTGACCAAAACTTAACACCAAGAACATCAATTTCCATCTAGGTTCGGCCAACATGAAGAACACCACAAAACATTGAAATTAACCTTTAATTCTTGCATAATCGACATTAAACAACATGTATATTACCAAACTAACCTACTAACATCATCAAACAACAACAATTTCGACATCTTTAACCCAATTCTCTAATTAGGGTTCGACCACCAACAAGAACTCATAAAAACATGTAAAATCTAACCTCTAAACGTGTAGTTGCTTGCAATTGATGATTCCAACGTGTTGTATGCCTTGTAATCGAACAAAACCGAGGCTTGGAAGCTTGTTCTTGGCTGATTTCGTGTGGGAGAAGGGTGGAGAAGAAAGAGGCGGTCGATGGAGGTGTTCTAGAGGAGTGTTTGCTTTTAAATCCTTCATTTATGCATCATTACCCTTTCACCCCTTATAATTTGTATTTTATAAAAAGGCACCCCCTTTAATCACTTTTTAAATGGTTTTTAACTAGCACACCAAACATATAAACTCATGGCAACATTTATACATTGGATCTTTATAAAACACAAAATATACGAATTTATGCACACGTTTCCACGTTACGCGATTAGTTCTCAATTTACATGTAAAACACACAAGCACATAAACGTAACGCAATAATCACATGATTAGTTAAATTATCTTTAATTTAACATTATTAATTATCATTAGGTCATCAACGTCAAACGAAAACCTGTGTGTGCTCAAGACACGTGTATGCAAGACTTAACGAGACTAACGGGGTTTTGTAACGTAAAATTTTCGGGTGTCACAATTTCTCTCCCCTTAGATGAGTTAAATGTACTGGCTGACATGAAACTATCAAAAGAGAGAAAAGAGGAAGAGGATGCAGAGCTACTTCTGAAAATCAAAGAAGAAAGAAGACAGAAGAGACTCTACAAGCATGTGCCTACTCTCTCACCAGTTCAAGAGACTCATGAACAAGAGGATGTGGCTCCATAAGAACCTCAAGTAGACAAAGAGAAGGATAGGATCAATATGATAAACTACCTAAGTGCCACAGGCCTCTATCAGGCTGATACACTTCTTCCCTTACCCTTTGACTACATTGAGTTTAAGTAACTCAAACAACTTGAACTTGATGTAGCCAAAGAAAGAAAGATCACCAAAAGGAATTTAAGGGAAGAGGATTTAAAGTCAAGAGCCATCATCTATAAAAACTTGAAGAAGTCTGTTGATAGGCAGAAGATGATGAGCTTCTTGAAGATGTACGGATTCTCCGGAAGGAGACTTGGTCCAATGTCTCTGTCCACCATGGATGAGCACATCAGGGTAATCAAGCAGAAGATTCAAAGAGGTGAACTTGTTGACTTACACTCCCCACCAAGTCAGGTCCCTCAGGAAGTGGAGATTAAGTTTGAAACACTTAAGACAACACAACCTGAACCTCCTGCTGAACCTCAGTAAGCTTCCACTTCTGATCCACAGTAGGGATCTGTGCCCTCTCAATCTGAACTTGTGAGAGAGGAAGACCCAACTGAGAAAGACAAAGAAGATCAATCAGGTGCTGCAGGCCAGTCTTCTCAGTTAAAAAGTTCAAAGAGGAGAAAAAGGATGGTTTCCAAACCAAAGTCAAAGAAAAAGAAGAAAGAAACACCCAACTCCAAACCTCAGGATGAGTCAGAACATCCTGAGGATGTGCAACAAGAGGATGCTCCACCAACTCCAATTCAAGCAGCTCATCTGGTATCAGGAAGACCCATCTTGTCTTGGACATACACTACAAATCCAGAAAGATGGCATGTCATAAGAGATCAACGTGTTGAACATATCTACACATGGCAGGATATGTTCAATCTTCCTCTGCATGATCTCTTTGACATGAGAAGATACTATGAGAGTCTGAGTGATCTTGGTCATCTCATAAAGAAAGGAATGGTCATCATCATAATGAGGACTGTTAACGTCTGAAGTCTTCAAGCGTTTTGGTAGCATCAGCCGAGGGGGAGTTCGTAAGGTTATTTGTAAGGCTGATGCAACCCGAACACCTAAAGTCTCACCTGCATGCATGTACAAGTGTACTGAAGTGGAATGAAGTCAAGACCAATATTCTAAGTGTGAAATCTTCAAGAGGACAAAATTGAAGACAGAGCAATATCTTCCGAAGCCAAAAGATGAAGTCTTCCGAAGCTTCAAAGACAAAGTCTTCGGAAGCCAACTATTGAAGACAGATTTCTTCTGAAGACTTTTTAAATACATGCTTTATCTGATGTGCCTTTTACCTAAAGCTGAATCACTTTCCGTTATAACTCTGATAAGACACCAACTTTATATGAGTTGATGAAAAAGTCCATGCTTTTGGTAAACTGTACATTGAGGTATTGGGTATGTAACTTTCCACTTTATGTACTTTATCCTTTTTGTAATATATTAGGATGTGAGTTATGGCATGTCATAGTCACTAGTCAAAAGACAATCTGCCTTTTTGACTCTACATTTATTTTGTTGCCTTGATAATGTATCCAGCTGGCCTTTAAAGTATGGCCGGCTGTAGGTTGTAGTATAAGTATTTCTGGTCCTTGTAACATATCATTAGAACTTTGTAAACCATTTATAAGGAACTACAGAGCAATATACATCAATCTTGAAAACCAATTACTTGTGTGTTGTTTTTGTTCTGTCTCATATACACTTGTGTTTCTTAGTTCTCTAAACTGATTTTCTCCAGTTCGCCATTTGAATTGTTAAGTGTTGTTGCACACTCTCCTTTTTATGTTGCTGTGTTGTAAAGTACATAACCCTTCACCCGATCCTGCAAGATTAGACACACATAACTAAGTATTTAAAGTTCAAGACCATCAGTTCCAGCTAAGACACTAATAATAATCTCTAATATGTTGATGAAGCCTTAGGATATTACGAACATACCACCTTTAACCAAGAAACTTCCATTTTTAAAAAATGCCTTAGGTTTTTTCATTGTAAGTTTGAGTGGCCAGACAGGTAGTAAATAGATATTTATAGGATGTTAACACTTAGTGTTCACTATAGTTAGACACAAGTTAAGGTTGATACTTATAAAGAACATCGTTGTTATATTTTCAACGAATATGGATGATGAAGAATCATAGAAAATCTTATAAAATTTAATCAGACCAATTAGGAAACCATCTAAATAGATAATATTCTTTATTACAACCTATTAAACATGAATATTGTTTCATAAGCAATTCACAAAATCCGCGCGCAGTTCAATAAAAACAAAAATAAAGAAGAAAATTCACAAAATCCTTAAAAAAAGCAAAATAAAATTATTACATAACCTCATATACATCCGACTTTATATGTTCTACATAATTATTGACAATTCTGAAAAAGGTAGCGATAATGATAATGTGCCATGTTTTTTTTTGTCATTGTCTTTTGTTGTTGTTTTGGTATCATAAATCTTTCCATACTCTCTTTGTCATGGCTCTCATCTTCCCCTCTTACAATTACTTCGTTTTCGACGCTCCCAATTCTAAAAGTTTATGGACCAAATGCTTTTCGTCATGATTAACTTTACATTTGGGTATCAAACAAATATTTCTTATCACACAGTCAGGGCCATAACATCTAATGTGGTTGCAAAATGCCGCAAAAAATGTCATGTCACAGTTCTTTTTATAGAAAATGACAGTCATTAAAATGCTTTTAACATCACCATAGCTACACATTTACTTAAAAAAACTCCAATCAAAATCAGAACACAATAATTCATTCAACAGTAAAAGCGGTTTCGTTTGGCGTTACTAGTTGAAAATGGTCAAGTTGAATGGAGCGTTATATAGAGCTAGGATCAGGTTCAAATGAAAAGCAGGAGAAATTACGAAAACCAATAAACCAAATCTCCATCTAATATATTAAGCTCAATGGCTTATAAATTTTTGACTTTTTATACATATGGTCTCACAAGTGTACGAGCTTATAAATTTCTCTTGTTTTTATTTGAAATCAACCCTATAAAACTATTTGTATAAATATGATTTTCACTTGTTCTATAATTATAATTTGCACGCGAGTATAACCATCAGTCACCTTAATTTGTCTGCCACAATGTTGCTAGATCATCGTCACATTCATTTCTGCTGCCACAATGTCGCTAGATCATCGTCACATTCATTTCTGCTGCACGGTAAACAATATATGCACCCGATCGAGTTGGTTTTCCGATAAGTATTAAAGAAAGAATGCACAGCGGGGCCTTAGGAATCTTTTGATATGTATATATATTACACACACATATGATATCACTACATATATATTCTTTGCCTGCCATCGTGCCATGGAACGTCCCTTCACATTTGCTTTTTTTATACTTTATAAGCTCCAATCAGTTTTGTTTCTTTCTTATTATATAGTTGCACAAAAAATAATAGTTTTAATGAGGTTTGATTGGTATTATAATCTTTTAAACAATTATAAGTTGTCGAATGTTTAGATGGTTCAAACAGTTAGTTTACTGTTTACATGCATGTAATGGTTATTATTAATGAGTATAACTACAAATTACATACTATATTTATACAAATGTTCCTTAAAAGAAATTTAGTCTCTCATATTGTTGTTTGCGCTAAATTACATAATTACACTATAGAGTCGTATACTCGTAGATATGACATATCATATTGATAAAGTCATATATAGTTCTGTTTCAGTTTGACACTTCACCTTTTAATGTATAAAGGTTGCCTATTTGGTTATTCATTATTGTTTGTCGAACAATAAATCTATTGAATTTCTTCACTATCAAGTTCTTTAATAAACTTAAACTCATATTTAACAACACAAAAGACATGTTAATTGGTGCATAATTAACAGATAAATGATATTATATATTAATCACAAAGTCTAAGTCGTTTCAAGTTGGTAAATAAATATATTTAATACTTATAACCTCATAAAGTTATTTGCTAATGTGAAATCCATGTCATCTCTCACATTCTTTTCACAATTGATCAGCGTACACGCAAGGACAATTATATGGTCGAGAGTAAGAACCAATCCCCTTGCTTTTTCTTATTTTATTTTAATCATTATATTATATTATCAACAATTTTCTAGTTTTAATATCGACCACAAAAGTTGAGGTACTACAAATCTACACCAAATCGCAATAACACTTCAGTTTAATTATATAAATCCTTTTGGTACATCTTCGTACCTTGTAGCTTCATGTTTATCAATGTTTTTATTTTCTTCCCGCGACTAAAGCAACATATTCTTTATAAATATTATAATTGCTAAATGCATATTATGTTTATGATATATTGCTTTTAAAATAATTCAAAAAAACCAAGAATTTTAATATGTAACCATAATTTCTAAATAAGTTTTCATGTATCTATGTCAACATGAGGACAATTTTTAAAAACTTAATTCATATTGTGATATGTGATGACTTCTCGCTAGACACGTCTGGTCAAAACCCAATGATCTATAAAATATCATTTTAAAAATACAAATTCAAGCTTGTAAATGATTTGAAATAAATGTTTTAAAAGTGTGCGGAGAAGTAAAACAATCCGGAGACCTGGGTAGCCATGGTATTAGGTGCGTCCAGACCGAAGGTGAGCACCAGAGACGAGCAAATCATTAAGGTTAAAAGAGGGTTACTGGTATGTAACTCCTGGCTCAAACCTCGGAACATGTGTGCGACTTAGTTAGATCCAATTAGGTAGGAAAGCCACATTCTATGGCGAACACTAAATCTAAGGCCACAACCGCCACTGTGGATAGGATTTTTTGAGTACACAACGGAGACTGTGGATAGGATTAGGATATGATGATTGTCTGAGGCCATAGCAGAGATTTATGGATAGAACTAGCACTAGCCTGAGGCTACCATAGAGACTATGGCTAAGGTTGAGCGGATTTGATGACGAGGGATTTGGCGGTCGGTGTACCTATAACCTACCCTCCTATTATTATATATATTAAGCCTAGAGTGGCACATACATGATCAAAACTGATGCTCACTGCGGCGACGTGAGTACAAATTTGATTTGTTGATATTGACTTGCATACTAGGTCATATTGCTTTACTGCTTTGGAGTCATTGGTTATGACTCACCACAACGTTGTTGTTAATGTGTTTTACCTCGTGATGCAGGAACATGGAGTGCCGAAAGGCAGTAAGCTAGGTCAAGAAGACTTAGCAGTTTAAGTTGAATAAAATCTTCATGTAGAAGATAGTGGCTAGATTTGAACTATCTAGGTAGTGTGTTATTGTATTTTATATTTTGAATGTGCAATAGACATGCGATTTATATAGACATTGATAAGTTTAATTCAGGCTAGTATAGTGGTCTTGTATGTTAGACTTTTTCTATGCATAGTTATGATGTGATACAACTGGTTGCGGACTTGTGGATTGGGGTGTGACAAAAATAACATTTGTGATCTAAAAATCACCAACATAAAATGCTTCCAGGTTTTCTATTACATAATTGGTTCTTGAAATGCTAGGCACCGATTCACTTTTGAAACATAACCAGCTTTATCATCATGAATGAAGCTTTTTAAACGTAAATCAACAATGGAATTTCTAACAATCTGGATTTTGGCAAAAACTTGATTAAAAGAATGAAAGAGAAAGAATTTTGGTTTTGGTTGAATATGCATGGGGACCTTGAATGGGGTGCTAAAGTTAGTACTTTTATGCGTGCATGATGTAGACCTTGAATCATATACATCTTGATTAGGGTTCTTTTGATGATCAACAAAATATGGCTTCTAGATCCCCAATTTCATATGGTTTAAATTATTTTAAGGCTAGTATGCATACTATGACAGTTGTTATTAAAATATGAAAAGGTTTAAGTTTTGAAAGTGTACATGTTTATTAACCTATTCTTTGCGTGGATAGATTGTATGTTATTGCTTGAACCTTGAAACATAGATAGTTTGATCTGAATAGTGGTCTTGAATAGAAAGAACAAATGATAGTAGATTCGGGTGATAGTATTCAGCCGTATCTGATGACATTTATCCATATGTAATAAAAGAACCAAGGAGATAGTTCACCAGCATTAAAGTTATCTCACCTGAAGGTGACTTTGGTCACCCTTAGGTGATCAAACCACATGTGACTTTTACTAAGAAATATTCTAAGTGCTATTCAACTGAATGTAGTACAGTCCATATGTATGAGATACTTTTCACCAAAGGTGAACTTTGTCACCCGTACTTGATGAGTTGCCCGCATCTAACCATACTTAGCCACATGTCACATCTTTAGTACCAATTATGCTTAACTGCTGCATATATGTTTCTTCGAGTCATATTTTTTAAACGAACCAAGGCCAATTCAAATTGCTCTTTACCGCTACCTGAATGTGATACTATTGACCAAACCTCATACTGTTTATCAAAGGTAAACCTAGTCACATGCATGTGATATAGTCTAAAACATTCTAAGTGCTGATTCACCCATATGTGAATCCCTTCACTCGCATGTGACCTATCTTCACGTGAATATGAACCCTCTACCCGCATCTAACTATACTTAGACTAATTTCAAGATAGTGCCTAAAGTGAGAGGGACTTACTATGCCTGATGTGACTTATATATGTGTAACATGATGTATAGTCAAGATTGTATTAATAATAAAGTACCATAAACAATATAATTAATGAAAAGCCAATCTTAAAGTGCTAACGTATGAAATGTAAATTAAGAAATAAAGATAAAGTACTATTATGATAAAGTGATAAAGAATGATAAAGAAACATAACAGTAATTATTGAATGTAAAGGAACGTAAAATACTAAACTTTATATGTGAAAACTAAAGTTTAAAAGTTTTAAAGTCTGATAGGAGTCTGTATTTATCGATTCTCATATTGATAAAAGATATGCCTTGTGCAATCTCATCTGATAGGATTTGTACCTTGTGTACACTCATCGATAGGAGTTGTATCTTATATACATTCACTTGATAGGAGCATTGTCTTGTGCATTTTCCAACTAGATAGGAGTATTACTTTATGTATACTGATCTGATAGGAGCTTAGCAATTTATTACCAGCTTTCAAGTTAAAAGAGCATTGCACTTATATAGGCTTAAAAATAAAGATAAAGTTAAAGATAAAATAAAATTAATGAAATGATAAAGAATAATACTTTTGAAGTATTCAAAAAGTTTATTAGTCAAAGTTAAAATGATAGTTAATGATCCAGTGAATGTTAAAGTAAAAACAGTAATGACTAATATGCAGTGTAGTGGTTAATATTAATCTTTTAGTTAAAGTGTCACCTAGATGCCATGTCAGCACAATAATTTCACTAAAAACTCTTTTAAATCAAGTGTAGTGGTTATAACTAATCACATAATCATTTGAATTTAATAAAATCACACAATAAAATACTATAAATTTTAATAAAATAAAATTTATTTGAATATATAAATAAAAGATGACATTAAAAGCAAGAAAAAAAATACTTGAAATAAAATAAAATACTAGAATGTTTAAAATAAATGACTACTCGTGGCATGATATTTGGCATGGATATCATTCTTCCTTCGCTCGAAAATAGCACGATCTTCCAATGGTAAATTAGATAAGTCCTTTTCAAGAAAAGCAAAATCTCTATTGATTTGTTGTTCCTTTCTAAACCCGAGTAACAGTCGATTTTAGAATCCAAGCTTGTATGTGAGATATTATCTCGGGATTTATTGTAGCCGAGGTGGACGATAAGGATTGAGCCTTAGTCTTTGTGTTTGCTTTATCTCTACCAATCGGGTGAACTAGTTCTTCGGGGAGATCAAAATCAAGCTCATTGTCAATCGTTTAAATTTATTTGGGAACGAACATCTGAGTAATCTTGAGAAGAGTTTGCTTCGGTGGTGCTAGATGTTTTCGCTCTTTTAGTTGATCCACGGACCTTTGGCGAAGGTACTAGATGACACTTTCGACTTCCTCAGTAACTCCCATGTTTTCGCTCTTTTTTGTAAATCTCATGCGTCTCGTCTCTGCTGTCGACATCGGTAGACCACTTGATCGATTATTTGATAACCGATTATAAATGTTGTTGAAGTGGGTAAGTTTGGTTCTCATAGCCGACCATTTTCTAGAAATTTGGTAGGAATTACGATACAATCACGTCGCATTTTAATATGGAATTTATCTCGAACACGAGTCCAAAATTTTGAGCGTTTTGAGAATCCCCTACGTATCAATAAACATTATAAAAATAAAATATTAAAGTGTTTCATAAAATTAAAAAAATATTTAATACTATTATAAAAATTACCTGTAATCGGATCCTCGGATGTGTCTAACCAAGCTCCGGCTAAAGCAAGTTCTTCGTCAGGCGTTCAATTTTCGACACTTTTTTCAATCCCAACCTCTACAACTACTTTTTTACTATGCTTTCGTTTGGAAGTAGTTGGTAGTCTTTGTTCAAGTGAATGTTGCGGGTGAGTCTCGGGCATCGATTGAGAAGTTAGTTTTTGTTTGGTCTCGGGTATAAATTGAGAAGGGTAAAAGAATTAAGTCAGGTCTTAGTTGTGGGGTTACGGGTAGAGGTCGGTAAATAATGTCATTCGTGCTTGCATTGTAGTAATACGGATTGTTGGGGTCATTTGTGGCATGTATATTTACGTATAGTGGTTGTACGGGTCGAACGCGTTCATCGTGGGGATGTTTTAGTTTTTTGGGTTGAACAGTTCATCGAAGGAATGTTTTGGTGGGTTGCGTTCATGATTGAGATGTAGAGAATGTTTATGTTTCATGAGTTTTGTAGTTTTTATGAACTAAAGAATTCATATATTTCTAGGACCATCGAAATTTTCATATAAATTTGTTTCAAAATTATTTATCATGTAGATACATCACTAATTGAAACCATATATATCATGACCTTAAAACATATATAATATATCACTGATTTAAACCATATATATCATCAATTTAAACAATATATATCAACAATCGAGACGACATATATCCGGTGAATTTTTTTTCAAAAGTTGTTCTCATGTATTTAAAAATATAATATATCATTAATTTAAACAATATATATCATGAATTCAAACCATATATATACATTATTTAAAAAAAATATATATCATCAATTAGACAGTATATTCAACAACCTAGACCATATCATCAATTTAAAAATAACATCTCATCAATTTAAAAACATAATAGAGAGAAATAAATATATCTGATTTTGATAAATAATAATTAGATAATATAAAACATTTAATCATAATAATCGTTGCTAAACTCATTGTTGTTGGTCTCTTCATGGTTGCCCTCATCAACTTCGTCTCCAATGTTACGATTGTCCAAAGATGTTCTACTAAGTCCACTCGAAGATTAGCATGTGTGTCCTTATTTTTATTTTCCTTAGGTTTGCTCGCTTCTCTTCGGCGGTTAGTAGTGCGGTAACTGGTTGGATATCATCGTTATCATATTCTTGGCAAATCGCTTCCTCGAATCCTCTAAAACTAAAACCTAAGTCTAGGAATTAAAACCTAAAACCCTAAAAACAAAAACCTAGAACTAATAATTCAAAACCATAACATACCACCATATCGTCACCCTATACCCTCGGTTAACATCGATTGAAACCACCTGAAACACCATTCGTTTAACACCACCCAAACACCATCATCAAACCACCCGAAACCACCCACACCTAAAACTACTAAACCACCATTATAAACAAATTCATAAATAAACATTAACACCCTTGGAGCCCAAGTTTCATATTTTAAAAAAAGAGAATAGCAATCCCCAAGCACCCCTCGGTTCCATGCATGCACCTCACCAAAACCGCCACCCTACACCTATATTCACACTCCAAAGTCAAACTCTAGTCCTACCCTCTAGCTATCTTGTTCCACTTTGTTTCATCCCCAAACAACCAACCTTACTCCCGGGTTTCTTGCTTTCACACACCACAAAACCGCCACCACATTACCACCATGATTACCAAGAAAGCAAGGTGGCAAGCTCTCGGTTGAAGCCTTTAGAAACCGCCACATCTCCATGTGACTCACCTAAGCTACCCTATGATTCCTTAAGCATAATAAGGAACCATCGGACCAACCTCAAACATCTCACTTTTGCTCTCTCTCTCAGATCTTCATACACACACACCACCGCCTTCACTCGACCACCACCACCTTCAGCCACCTTCTGCCTCCCTCTCCCTCGGTTACAAAGCTAAACACCACCACCAATCTATCCCACAACCTCTCTATCTCTCGGAACAACAACCAACAA
>CM044001.1:91979157-92009157 GCA_024085815.1 Flaveria linearis | reverse complement strand
AGCCCAACAACTGGAAGCTACCCTACCTACATTAATTACCCAACTCCAACAAAATTTGAATTTTGGAACTACCTCAAACCCACCAGCAGGGCCTGAAAACATGAATATGGAGGAAAGACAGGAAGAAGAGATTCTAAATGGAATTTCAAAGGGATGCTCCTATAAAACTTTTATGTCCTATAGACCTCAGGAATTTGATGGAAAAGGTGGATCTGTACAAGCTTTAAGATGGCTAGACGACATGGAAGGAGTCCTGGAAATCAACAACTGTGCTGAAAACTTCAATACACTGTTTGCTTCCCATTCCCTTAAAGGAGAAGCACAATCCTGGTGGAAAATGGAGGTACACACTAGGGGTAGAAACGTTATGAATAAGCTAAGTTGGGAAGAATTTAGAAATCTAGTGATAGAAAAATACTGCCCATATAATGAAATAGAAAAACTAGAGGTTGAATTCTTAGCATTAGAGATGAAAGGGTCTGCACACCGGGAATATACTGATAGGTATAATAAACTATCCAGATTAGTACCACATCTAATAACCCCGGAATCAAAAAGAACAGGAAGGTATATTTGGGGATTAGTGCCACAAATAAGAGGACTAGTGAAATCTGCTAGAACCAAAACCTTCCAGGAAGCAGTAATCCTGTCAGGAAGTCTGACAGATGAAATGATCAGAAATGGATCATTAGGTCATCAATAGGTAGGAGAGAAAAGGAAATGGACTGAAAACCATCCTGGAAGAAGATTTGGAGAAAGCTCCTAGAAAAGAGTAACCCGACCTCCACCAAGAAACTTTTTAGGAACAACTCAAGGGAAGAAAGTAGAAAAACCACCGCAGTGTAATATCTGTCAAAGATATCATACAGGGAACTGTATGACAGTGGTTTGCTATAACTGCAAAAGGAAGGGACACATTTCTCGAGATTGTAAAAACCCTACCAACCCTAAAACCGTCTGTTTTCAGTGTGGAAGCAAAAATCATTTTCGTAACGAATGTCCACAATGAAAGGGTAAGGCTCCAGCTAACCAGAACAACCCCCGTGGAAGGGCATTTGTGATATAAGCTGACGAAGCTCGTCATGAACCAGAATTAGTAACGGGTACGTTCCTTATCAATAACCAGTACGCTAAAGTATTATTTGATATAGGAGCAACTCGTAGTTTTGTTTTACATACTTTTAGACCATTACTTAGCCTAACATCTGAGAAATTACGTGACACATATGTGATAGAATTAGCTGACGGTAAAATAATTGAAGCTGATGAAATCATTCCTAAGTGTATCTTGAATTTAGATGAATATTGTTTTGATATAAATCTGATACCTATTAAGTTAGGAGGATTTGATATCGTAGTAGGAATGGATTGGTTGACTACAAATCATGCTGAAATCATTTGTGATAAGAAAATGATTAAGATTCCTTTGATTAAGAAAGACAAAACCCTCTGCATATATGGTGAAAGACTAAACAACATTGTGAAACTGATTTCTTGTGAAAAAGTACAAAAATGCTTAAACAAGAATTGTTTATGTAAAACCTTGAAATCTCCCAGAAAGAACAATAAACACACGATCTCAATCTTGTGAATGCGGAATGTAAACAAGATTGGAGTGAAAGAAGATTTAATTGATCACAAAATGATTCTTTGATTAAATAACACAACCTAGAACAGGTCTTGTGCGATTTCGCACAGCACAGATATGATAAATGAACAAAAGCTTAATTACAAAACGAAAACGAAACTATTTATACTAAAACAGCAGTTCTCGCGCGACAGGCATTTCGCGCGGATCAATCTGTCGCGCGGCTTCAATCTCTCGCGTGGAGTCTTTCTCGCGTGAGATCTGCTTTTCGCGTGGAAAACTTCTTCGCATAGGCTGTTATCAGATCTTGACTTCGTTCAATCTTCAGATGTTTTGCTGAGCCTTGATTAGTCTTCTACAATCCCCCTAGGCTCGGTGAAACATAATCAATCAAAATCAACGTTAGCCTTCTTGTATGATCCTGAAAGGGCATTCCATTTATTCCTTATGATTCGATCCGTCATCCATATGTATTGGCAAGATTGAAAATAAACGGACTCGTCAGCTGAGATAGGACAGAGTAGCAGGTTGTTCAAGTCGTCTGAATCCTTTTCACAACTCCAAGAAATAAATTGCTTCAAAGAATTTGGAGGAATTGGTGCATGAACTGGAACCTTCCTTTTCTTGTAAGAATTTTCAAAATGAGATCATATAGTTCTTTATCAAGTCAAGACTCTGTCCAACTTTATTTAAAATAAACTGGTTAGGTTGATTGTCAATATATTTTGTCCCTTTTAAACTTGAACTTCAGGTTTTACTCAGAAACATAAGGAGTGATACTTATCATGTTTTGTATGATTTAATATAATTCAGTGGATCCCATAATCAGAACTTCAGTAAAATACTTTCAGTAAAATACTTATTAGTCTTCAAGACACTATTGAGATTTCAAGTCACCCCAAATTGACTTAAACCATGCATTGTTGATCAGTGATATCATTTATTTATTCCTAAAATATAACTATTTGAGCATAACTAGCCTGAGAAATATCTCTTAACACGGAATATTAACAAGTTTAAGGACTTACTGACAGCCATCCGGACTTACGTCTGCCCTCTCAAGATGTTTAGGACTTACAAGCCATCTGGACTTACATGCCCCATCTTTTGATTTTGCCTTCCATGATCAGAAAATATTCTCAAAATAGAAAAATATATACCATATAGTATGTATGTCTTTAGACATATCTTTTGATTTGTTGTGCTTCTTGGTATCTTATATCCTATATGGCCTTTTGGCATCTTTTTGCTCAATTATTTGCTCAACTATTTCCTTTTTGTCTTTTTGTTTCTTTTTGTCTTTTTGTATTTTCTCCTTTTATATATACATATAGTTATGATAATCACTAAATCAAACAAATACAGGCTTGAGTATGACAAAATTATATCTCTCAGTCTGTGTTAGAACATTTTTGTCATTGTCACAGAATCCTGATATGTTCCCCACTAAATCATATTTTTTTTAATTCAAGATTAATCACTCAATTATGATCTTTTCATTTCTGAAAGCAAAGCCTATTGACACATCAAACATAATCCAAGTCTATTCGTATTTAAGCCTTTGAAAGTACTTAGACTATTTTGAACTGTGTAAAATCATTTCTCATTTTATCATGAAAATTCATTTTTATTGATCCAATCTTGACTCCCCCTAAGACCAAAAATATTTTTCAAAGCTTATTTTCAAATTTCTCCGATATATGACTGAACATTTTGAAGCAATTGTAAGTTTCCTGTCATATGTCTTTGAACAACCGCTATATATGCCATAAGCTTTCAATGCTCTTTTGCGGTTGTCCCTGCATAAGTAACAAAATTACTTAGCTTTTGGTACCCAAGTCAAACATGACTTGAGCACATTATGTGTTGCAGCAAGACAAAATGATTTGAGATTATTATATTTGTTTTGCACATCAGTCTTTTCATTTACACTTTTCAGTTTGATGTTTTCTTTTAAATCATTAGTCAAACTGTTATTCTTTTTGACAATATAATCATTAACAACTTTTGATTTCATTTGTTTTGCAAATTTTCCACGAGTGAAAAACAATTTTCTATTATGAGCAATAGAATTATGAAATCGTTGTTTGCTTAATGATTTTTGTCGAAAAGGACAATTATTTGCTAAATGATTTATGTTTCCACACTGATAACATTTCCTTTGTTGTGTGTGGAAAACAAACTATGGATGATAATTATGAAAATTGTCATAAAAACCAAAGTCAGATTGACTTTTTGGTTTAATATTCTGCACAGTCTCTCGAATCTTTGCCTTAGTTGATAATTGCTTGTTCATCTTTTGCAGATTCGAGGAAATTGTTGAATTATGACCACTTTGGATTTGAGATTTAGCAGTTGTGACTTTTGGAACTGATGGTGCTGGAATAGGACCAGTCTTAGACTTTGCTGGAGGAGGACCAGGCTTTGATATGCGAATGGATGCTGGAGAAGGACCAGACTTTTGAATTTTCAGATTTGATGAAGAAGGAGCATTCTTGTGTACATCTGGGCTACAAATATCTTGGTTCACAAGGTTAGCATTATGATGAAGTTTATTTTTAAAGAATCGAAAATTCGTTTCTTTAAAAATATGATCTTCATTTTCAGTTAAACCTTTAGAAACAAATCTACTTTTAAAATCCTTTTCAATTCGTGCCTTTTGATTTGCCCTTTGATTTTCATTCAAATTACATTTATTATTTGATTTAATCTCATTCAAATCAACAGTCTTTTCATTTCCTGACAAAGTTTGATTACAACCAGATCTTAAAACATTTACATTCTTATTTTTCAAACTGTCATTCTCATTTTTTTTCTCACTATCACTTTCCCATTCTTCAACCAACCCATCCACCTTCACATAATCTGCACAAAAATTTTCAGTTGATTGTTTAGGTTTAGTTATTATGATAGGATCAACAGAAAGATTTACTTTAACTGAAGGTTTTAAGTCTAGGGATGGAGAGAAACCTACCCCATAGCTCATATCAGAATCAGAAATGACATCAGATGATGGTAAACATGAATAATCATGATTAATTGGAGGAGCAATGTTTGAAAATCCAACACCACATTTTCCTCCTTTTATCTTCTGAGTCATTTGTGACTTGATAATCCCTTCAACCATAGTTGATGAAAGTTTAAATTTTTCAACAGTCAATTTAGCCGAGGCTAGTTCACTGTTGAGTCTATTAATTTCCATGGCGAGTTCATTGTTTCTATTTGTCAAATCATTATTTATACATTCTTTATCATGAAGATTTAGTTGTAAATTGTATATTGTTTTATTTAAACCTTCAAGTTTTTCTTTAAAAATCTTTTCATTTGACTTGTGTTTTCGAGCTTGATATTGTAGTTTTTCAACTTCCATTATCAAGTTTTCATTATGAACTCTATACCTTTGAACTTTCTCAACACAAGAATTTGTGCATAGATCATCATATACCCTTGGTTCTGAGCTTTCTCCTTCAGGCTCTTCATCCCTTTTCACCATGAATGCTTTCATAGCCTCAACTGGTTCTTCCTTTTCTTCCTTCTCAGCTTCCTTCTTACATTCAACTACTTCCTTCTCTTCCTCAACTTCTTCCTTCTCAGCAAATACTCCATCCAAGAGATCATCAGATATAAACTCGACAAACAGATTCTCAATTTTCTCTGGCATAAGATGCTTCAAATTTGGTGTTGATGAAGACATGTTGATCAGAAAATCGAAAATCAGACTTTTCGTGCGAGAGAAGCTATCGTGCGAAAACCTTTTTCGCGCGACACAATTTTTCGTGCGAGAATTGTGATTCGTGCGAAATTCCAATTTACCTTTTCACGCGAAATCGCATAAAAAGGTGAAATAACTGTCTGAGCGAAAACACACTGTTTCGCACGCGAATACTCACAGTTCAAGCGAAAATCTTCCAATTTCGTGCAGAATCAAATCTCCAACAGTTTGTTCAAGCGAGAATTACCTCCAAATCACTGAATATGTCTGATTATACTCATTTTAATCCAATTTTAATGAATTTAGTTTAATTTTAAGCTTATTTATGATTAAAATTCAACTAAAGTCCACTAATTCAGTCCAAATCAGTCCAAATTCTCACAATTAGAGCAGCATAACATCACCATATCTAAATCTCAAGTGATCAATGATGAATGTCTTAAAAAATGAGTAGAAAACAATTCAAATCTTCTCCAAATCGTGGTTCTAGAGCCTATTGCTCTGTTACCAATTGTAAAACCTTGAAATCTCTCAGAAAGAACAATAAACACATGATCTCAATCTTGTGAATGCGGAATGTAAACAAGATTGGAGTGAAAGAAGATTGAATTGATCACAAAATGATTCTTTGATTGAATAACACAACCTAGAACAGGTCTTGTGCGATTTCGCACAACACAGATATGATAAATGAACAAAAGCTTAATTACAAAACGAAAACTAATCTATTTATACTAAACAAAGAGTTCTCGCG
This sequence comes from Flaveria linearis, assembly GCA_024085815.1. NCBI lineage: Eukaryota > Viridiplantae > Streptophyta > Magnoliopsida > Asterales > Asteraceae > Flaveria > Flaveria linearis. Next base: position 92,003,103 of record CM044001.1, on the reverse strand, counting down.
CGACTTAGATTTCGCGCGGCTAAGCCTTTCGCGCGGGTCCAGTCCTTCGCGTGGAGTCAGTTGTCGCGTGGAAGCTTCATCTCGCGTGAGTCTGGCTTTCGCACAACCATTTTTTCCAAAGGATTCGATCCGTCATCCACACATATTGGCAAGATAGAAAGTAAACTGACGCATCAGCTGAAAAGGGGCAGTGTAATAGCTTGATTAAGTCGTCTTTGCCATACTTTATTAAGTCAGCTGGATCAATGATTCTAAATGATCTATCAGTACATCTGATCACAGCATGACCTGAATCCTTCTCATATCTCCATGAAAATAAATTGCTTCAAAGAATTAGGAGGAACTGGTGCATGAACTGGAACCTTCCTTTTCTTGTAAGAATTTTCAAAATGAGATCATATAGTTCTTTATCAAGTCAAGACTCTGTCCAACTTTATTTAAAATAAACTGGTTAAGTTGATTGTCAATATATTTTGTCCCTTTTAAATTTGAACTTTAGGTTTTACTCAGAAACATAAGGAGTGATACTTATCATGTTTTGTATGATTTAATATAATTCAGTGGATCCCACAATCAGAACTTCAGTAAAATACTTATTAGTCTTCAAGACACTATTGAGATTTCAAGTCACCCCAAATTGACTTAAACCATGCATTGTTGATCAGTGATATCATTTATTTATTCCTAAAATATAACTATTTGAGCATAACTAGCCTGAGAAATATCTCTTAACACGGAATATTAACATGTTTAAGGACTTACTGACAGCTATCCGGACTTACGTCTGCCCTCTCAAGATGTTTAGGACTTACAAGCCATCCGGACTTACATGCCCCATCTTTTGATTTTGCCTTCCATGATCAGAAAATATTCTCAAAATAGAAAAATATATACCATATAGTATGTATGTCTTTAGACATATCTTTTGATTTGTTGTGTTTCTTGGCATCTTATATCCTATATGGCCTTTTGGCATCTTTTTGCTCAATTATTTGCTCAACTATTTCCTTTTTGTCTTTTTATTTCTTTTTGTCTTTTCGTATTTTCTCCTTTTATATATACATATAGTTATGATAATCACTGAATCAAGCAAATACAGGCTTGAGTATGACAAGATTATATCTCTCAGTCTGTGTTAGAACATTTTTGTCATTGTCACAGAATCCTGATATGTTCCCCACTAAATCATATTTTTTTTATTCAAGATTAATCACTCAATTATGATCTTTTCATTTCTGAAAGCAAAGCCTATTGACACATCAAACATAATCCAAGTCTATTCGTATTTAAGCCTTTGAAAGTACTTAGACTCTTTTTGAACTGTGTAAAATCATTTCTCATTTAATCATGAAAAATCATTTTTATTGATCCAATCTTGACTCCCCCTAAGACCAAAAATATTTTTCAAAGCATATTTTCAAATTTCTCCGATATATGCTGCTCGAATTGTGAGAATTACCTCCAAATCACTGAATATGTCTGATTATACTCATTTTAATCCAATTTTAATGAATTTAGTTTAATTTTAAGCTTATTTATGATTAAAATTCAACTAAAGTCGACTAATTCAGTCCAAATCAGTCCAAATTCTCACAATTCGAGCAGCATAACATCACCATATCTAAATCTTAAGTGATCAATGATGAATGTCTTCAAAAATGAGTAGAAAACAATTCAAATCTTCTCCAAATCATGGTTCTAGAGCCTATTGCTCTGATACCAATTGTAAAACCTTGAAATCTCCCAGAAAGAACAATAAACACACGATCTCAATCTTGTGAATGCGGAATGTAAACAAGATTGGAGTGAAAGAAGATTGAATTGATCACAAAATGATTCTTTGATTGAATAACACAACCTAGAACAGGTCTTGTGCGATTTCGCACAGCACAGATATGATAAATGAACAAAAGCTTAATTACAAAACGAAAACGAAACTATTTATACTAAAACAGCAGTTCTCGCGCGACAGGCATTTCGCGCAGATCAATCTGTCGCGCGGCTTCAATCTCTCGCGTGGAGTCTTTCTCGCGTGAGATCTACTTTTCACGTGGAAAACTTCTTCGCATAGGCTGTTATCAGATCTTGACTTCGTTCAATCTTCAGATGTTTTGCCGAGCCTTGATTAGTCTTCTACAGTTTAGCTTTCTTGGCTCATATAGTTGATACAAAACTTGATAAGGAAAATTTGAAAAGTGTCTCTGTTAGAAATGAATATGCTGATGTTTTTCCTGATGAACTAACTGGATTACCACCTCCTCGTCAGGTAGAATTTAAAATAGAATTGATACCAGGAACAACCCCTATTGCCAAAGCACCTTATCATTTAGCACCAACTGAAATGAAAGAACTCATGACTCAGTTACAGGAACTATTAGATAAAGGATTCATACGTCCTAGCGTATCACCTTGGGGAGCACCAGTTCTGTTTGTCAAAAAGAAAGATGCAACCTTTAGAATGTGTATTGATTATAGGGAACTTAATAAGGTTACCATAAAGAATAGGTACCCTCTCCCTACGATTGATGATTTGTTTCACCAACTACAGGGATCCAGTTATTTCTCAAAAATAGATTTAAGATCTGGATATCATCAATTAAGGGTACAGGAAGATGACATTTCTAAGACTGAATTTAGAACTAGATATGGTCATTATGAATTCCTTGTGATGCCATTTGGGTTAACCAATGCTCCAGTGGTATTTATGGATTTAATGAATAGAGTATGTAAACCTTACTTAGATAAATTTTATAGTCTTCATAGATGATATTTTAATTTATTCTAAGAACAAGGAAGACCACGAACAACATCTGAGGTTAACACTAGAATTGTTACAAAAAGAAAATTTATATGCCAAATTTTCAAACTGTGAATTTTAGAAAAGGGAAGTACAATTCCTTGGGCATGTAGTCAACCAGAACGGGATTCAGGTTGATCCAGCAAAAATAAGAGCAGTTAAGAAATGGGAAATTCCAAAAACCCCAACTGAGATATGACAATTCTTAGGTTTAGCAGGATACTACAGAAGATATGCTAAGGGCTTGTGCTATAGACTTTGGTCGAAATTGTGATAGTCACTTACCTTTAATAGAATTTTCATACAATAACAGTTATCATTCTACTATTGGGTTACCACCATTTGACGCTTTATACAGAAGAAAATGTAGGTCACCTCTATGCTGGAATGAAATAGGTGATAGACAACTCACAGGTCCTGAACTAATCCAAGAAACCACAGATAAAATCACAGAGATCAAAAACAGGTTGAAAGCAGCTCGTGTTCGATAGAAAAGCTATGCAGACAAATGGAGAAAACCATTGGAATTTCAAGTTGGAGATAGAGTCTACCTAAAAATATCATCCACCCTCTAAAGGTATCTTTCAATTTGGAAAATCTAGTAAGCTAAACCCTAGGTACATTGGTCCATTTAAGATCATTGATAGAATTGGTCATGTAGCATATAAGTTGGAACTACCACAGAAATTAAGTGAAGTACACAACACATTTCATGTGTCCAACCTCAAGAAATGCCTAACCAACGAAACCCTAGAAGTACCAATTCAAGAAATACAGATAGATAAGAAACTGCATTTTGTGGAAGAACCAATAGCCATTGTAGGAAAAGAAATAAAGAAGTTAAGAAGAAGTAAAATTCCCATAGTAAAAATTAAGTGGAATGCAAAAAGAGGACCAGAATACACCTGGGAAAGAGAAGATGAAATCAAGAAAAAGTACCCCACCTATTTGGAGGTAATAATTGTTTAAATTCCTAAAGCACACTCCACTGAATTTCGGGACGAAATTCTTTTAACGGGGGGAGAATGTGACAACCCTAAAATTATTTCATTATATTACGTCGAAAAATTTTATTATATTATGTTACAATCACGACTAATGTTATGTTTGGTATATATATATTATGGGTGTACGTATGCATGGTTGCATACATGCATATATATGGAAACCTTACGTATGCATGTTTGCATGCATACACATAAGTTGGTTATTCTCATATGCATGTATGTTATATACCTAAAATCCACACATACGAGTATATATGTACAAGTTTTTACGTATGCATGTTTACCTACATACGTGTACATGGAAAATCTTCGGAATGCAAGCATAAATGTTGATATATATATATATGTATAGCTCACTTATATATATATACTTACGGGTATATATGTATGTATATATATGAACATATCAAAGTTCAACTAAACTAAAAACAAAAACTCTAAAAATAAAACCTAAGTCTAGGAATTAAAACCTAAAACCTTAAAAACAAAAACCTAGAACTAATAATTCAAAACTACAACATACCACCATATCATCACCCTATACCCTCGGTTAACATCGATTGAAACCACCCGAAACCACCATTCGTTTAACACCACCCAAACACCATCATCAAACCACCCGAAACCACCCACACCCAAAACTACTAAACCACCATTATAAACCAAATTCATTAAATAAACATTAACACCCTTGGAGCCCAAGTTTCATATTTTAAAAAAGAGAATAGCAATCCCCAAGCACCCCTCGGTTCCATGCATGCACCTCACCAAAACCGCCACCCACCACACTCCAAAGTCAAACTCTAGTCCTACCTTCTAGCTATCTTGTTCCACTTTGTTTCACCCCCAAACCGCCAACCTTACTCCCGGGTTTCTTGCTTTCACACACCACAAAACCGCCACCACATTACCACCATGATTACCAAGAAAGCAAGGTGGCAAGCTCTCGGTTGAAGCCTTTAGAAACCGCAACATCTCCATGTGGCTCACCTAAGCTACCCTATGATTCCTTTAAGCATAATAAGGAACCATCGGACCAAACTCAAACATCTCACTTTTGCTCTCTCTCTCGGATCTTCATACACACACACCACCGCCTTCACTCGACCACCACCACCTTCAGCCACCTTCTGCCTCCCTCTCCCTCAGTTACAAAGCTAAACACCACCACCAATCTATCCCACAACCTCTCTATCTCTCGAAACAACAACCAACAACATCAACAAACAACAATAACAATAACCGACAACCACAACAACAAACAAACATAACAACGCACCACCATCACCTACCATCACCATCCACGACCTCCAGAACTTTGTTCTCGGGTTCAAGAAGCTAGGATATCATCAAGATCATCATCACAAGGTGATAAAAATGATTCTTGTTACATATATGTTACAAAACATATATATATATATATATATGTATATATATATTAGTTGGTGTTCAAACACCAAAACCAATTTTGAAAGTTTTAGTTCATGAATCTTAAGTGATGAGTTGCAAAAACTCAGAAACTTAGGATTAAAAAGATATATCTTGAATTTACAAAATTAATATTATAATTGTTTAAGAAAAACTCAGAAATAGCCATTGTAGGAAAAGAAATAAAGAAGTTAAGAAGAAGTAAAATTCCCATAGTAAACATTAAGTGGAATGCAAAAAGAGGACCAGAATACACCTGGAAAGAGAAGATGAAATCAAGAAAAAGTACCCCCACCTATTTGGAGGTAATAATTGTTTAAATTCCTAAAGCACACTCCACTGAATTTCGGGACGAAATTCTTTTAACGGGGGGAGAATGTGACAACCCTAAAATTATTTCATTATATTACGTCGAAAAATTTTATTATATTATGTTACAATTACGATTAATGTTATGTTTGGTATATATATATTATGGGTGTACGTATGCATGGTTGCATACATGCATATATATGGAAACCTTACGTATGCATGTTTGCACGCATACACATAAGTTGGTTATTCTCATATGCATGTATGTTATATACCTAAAATCCACACATACGAGTATATATGTACAAGTTTTTACGTATGCATGTTTACCTACATACGTGTACATGGAAAATCTTCGGAATGCAAGCATAAATGTTGATATATATATATATATAGCTCACTTATATATATATACTTACGGGTATATATATATGTATATATATGAACATATCAAAGTTCAACTAAACTAAAAACAAAAACTCTAAAAATAAAACCTAAGTCTAGGAATTAAAACCTAAAACCCTAAAAACAAAAACCTAGAACTAATAATTCAAAACCACAACATACTACCATATCATCACCCTATACCCTCGGTTAACATCGATTGAAACCACCCGAAACCACCATTCGTTTAACACCACCCAAACACCATCATCAAACCACCCGAAACCACCCACACCCAAAACTACTAAACCACCATTATAAACCAAATTCATTAAATAAACATTAACACCCTTGGAGCCCAAGTTTCATAGTTTTAAAAAAGAGAATAGCAATCCCCAAGCACCCCTCGGTTCCATGCATGCACCTCACCAAAACCGCCACCCTACACCTAATATTTACACTCCAAAGTCAAACTCTAGTCCTACCCTCTAGCTATCTTGTTCCACTTTGTTTCATCCCCAAACCGCCAACCTTACTCCCGGGTTTCTTGCTTTCACACACCACAAAACCGCCACCACATTACCACCATGATTACCAAGAAAGCAAGGTGGCAAGCTCTCGGTTTGAAGCCTTTAGAAACCGCAACATCTCCATGTGACTCACCTAAGCTACCCTATGATTCCTTTAAGCATAATAAGGAACCATCGGACCAAACTCAAACATCTCACTTTGCTCTCTCTCTCTCTCGGATATTCATACACACACACCACCGCCTTCACTCGACCACCACCACCTTCAGCCACCTTCTGCCTCCCTCTCCCTCAGTTACAAAGCTAAACACCACCACCAATCTATCCTACAACCTCTCTATCTCTCGAAACAACAACCAACAACATCAACAAACAACAATAACAATAACCGACAACCACAACAACAAACAAACATAACAACGCACCACCATCACCTACCATCACCATCCACGACCTCCACAACTTTGTTCTCGGGTTCAAGAAGCTAGGATATCATCAAGATCATCATCACAAGGTGATAAAAATGATTCTTGTTACATATATGTTACAAAACATATATATATATATTAGTTTGTGTTCAAACACCAAAACCAATTTTGAAAGTTTTAGTTCATGAATCTTAAGTGATGAGTTGCAAAAACTCAGAAACTTATGATTAAAAAGATATATCTTGAATTTACAAAGTTAATATTGTAACATCTCGTATTTCGCAACTAATAATAATAATAATAATAATAATAATAATAATAATAATAATAATAATAATAAATAATAATAAAAATAATAAAGGATAAAAACAATCATAATAATGCTAAAAATAATGATAATAATAATGATCATAATACTAATAATAATAATAATAATAAATATAATAATAATAATATAATAATAATAATAATAATAATAAAGTTCAAGGGCCATTTTGTCATTTCTGAAACTTCAAAAGAAGTTTTGTGCATAAAATAGACAAAAGAGAAACCGAAGGGACCATTTGTGTAACTTTTTCAAACCCATTTCCCCACCCCCGATTTTCCGGCCGGTCACCGGCGCAACTCCGGCGACACTCCGGCGAGGCCAAAACGGCCAAATTATTCGATTTTTAACCTCGAAACCGTTTCCAATGCATTTGTCGGGTAGATTCGAACCCAATGCACCTTTAAACACGCGTTTATCATCGATTTAAGCATAACATTGGATCCAACTTTTTTCTCACGACCGTTCAAAGCTAATCAACCCATTCAAACATCACTTTAGACAAATTGATTCAATCAATTTGAACTTTATCTCCATATAGACTGAATACAACTCGTAATTTCAATTGAAAACACATGAACAACCGAATTCGATCCTCGTTCTCTGTCGAACCTGCAACTCACTAAAAACCCAACTCCCGATCATTTTTAATCAAATTGGATAAGGGGCTATTGTTCCAGATCACAATTCGAAGCTTCCCTCAAGTTCAATTCGTTTATAAACATTGTTCGAGCAGCATTCGATTGGTACGAGTACCGCGACCTGTTCTTCAACAGGTTTACCACCAAATCAACACCATATTTGTAATTGAACACACACACACACTCGGTTTCTCTTGGGGAACAAAAGCCCCATGATTTCAAGGGCTATTGAAATCGAATTGGTGGTTAATCGGATAGGATTCGAACTAGGGTTCGAATGGGTGATTTGGGATTTGGTTAATTGGGTTTAAAAGTATTAAAACCCGGATCATTACCGCGGCTGTTGCCTTGGTTCACTGGTTTGGTGCATGTGTGTGTAAACAGGAGGTCCCGGGTTCGACCCTGGGCACCCCCATTATTTTTTTAATTGGCTTTTTAAGCCTTTAAAAATCATAAAAAAATTCTGAAAATTCTAAAAAATTTATTTTATAAACTCTAATTATTTTAAAAGTTATCCAATAATTTCTGTAAAATTATTTCTTTGAAAACACTTTAATTTTTATATAAAATATCCAATAACAAATAATATAATTGGTTTATTTTTACAAAAACATGACTTTAAATAATAGTTTAAAATATCAAATTATTATTGATCACGATGTTAACGTAATCACGAATTTCTCGTAGAAATTATATGCGTTTCATAATTAATTTCACAATTATTTACAAACGTAATTATAAGTCACTTCGTATAAAATATACTTTAACAATTAATTCGGATTAATAAATTGTTATCGGATAATACGTTATCATAATGATATTTATTAACAAGAATATATATAAGATATATTTGAACATTGTCAGATATTAAACCTAATTTCACTTCTAGGATTTAAAAATACTTAAAATACGTATTTCCTTTGAATAAATCGAAATACAAGTAATATTCATTACCTGTCGAAACCCCAAATTCCATCTAAGACTCTAATTCACATTAAACCGTTAATCTTATTATAAATCTTAATATGTATTTCTAGGTACCTTATAAAGGGATTCGTTGAAACGACGCGCGTTATTATTTCTTATTATTCATCCAATATATACTTAATCGCCAAGTGAGTATTTCTATACCCATTTTATTATTTCACACACTTTTGGGTGAAACATGTTACATTATTAACCATTGCACTTGTAAACGTTGATTCTTGTAAATTTATGGCAATTTGCTTGTATGTTGTGATTAGTTGAATCTTGTAGCTACCATGTAATGTCGAATACATGTACAATCATTAACTATTGCTAGCCTGGCGACGTCATAGATCTATGGGCCTGACAAGCCTGCTTGGTTTATCCAAGTACACTTAGCTAATCGTATATACTTGTAAACGTTTGAGACTTGTAAAACTTTGTCAAGGTTTGATTGTGCATTCTGTCTTACATCCCTAGTTACCTTATTCTCTAATTTACAACATGAATTGCCATCTTTTATATACTTATGTATGAAAAACTATAGAATGCTCACCAATAATATGTTGACCTGTTATTTTTAACATGTTTCAGGCAATAGCGTTATGTGGCTGTGTACAATCTTAACTCTCACGCCTCGACGATTCCGCCGTCAAGGTTGGGGTGTGACAGATTGGTATCAGAGCCCATAACTATAGGGATTTAGGTTATTAATGATGACCTAGACTATAGCTTATGCATGCACCTTATAGTATTTTTATCTTGTAAATACATGGTTTGCATATTACATAATGCTATGCCTTCTTATGTGCAATTTGATGCCTTAGCATAGGATTGCCTAAACTTAGTTACTTGTCTCCCTAAACTTATCTTTGACTCTCCCCGAACATAAAACCTCTCAATCTTATTCTCGACGACACGTGGAATCGTATACTTATGCTTATGACTTGGATCTTTAGACGTTATGTCTAATCTATATAAATCTCATCAAGGTTTTGATTTCATGAACCTAAGAAATATTGTGTGACACGTAGACACCTGTATTCTGGATTTCCTGGCAAAAAGCCTTCGGGCTAAGGCAAGCGTTTCGCATATATCCTACGGGACCAGTTACGCTTACCTGGGGATTTCTGGGATGAGTGATAAACTATGGTCAAAATACACAAATCTCTAAGGCAAATGAGTCAATTTACCTTGACGTGTCCACGGTTCCAAATGGTAATGCGTTACCAAATGGAATCATTCCGTGTACCTTACAACCTTTAGCTTACCTTTGTCTAAACTAATATCCTTTGTTATCTTCATTCCCGTAACTAACTCACTTTTAGTATGTCCAGCATGTCTCGTCAACTTGCAAGGCGTGGAAGTTCCAGCCGTAAGCTAGCCGCCAGTATTGCTCAAGAAATGGCTGCTGTCATCCCAAATATGGTGGCTGAACTCAGCAGCACCATGATTGCCAACATCGCAAACCACAACAACGGCCAAGGGGAAACTAGTGCAACCCAAGGCCGTAACAACCAAACTTGCACTTTCAAGCACTTTAGCTCTTGCAAGCCCACTAGTTTTAGTGGCAAGGAAGGAGCCACTGGTCTTCTTGAGTGGTTCGAGAGCATGGAGAACACCTTCGCCAACTGTGAGTGTCCCGAAGCACTCAAGGTTCGTTATGCCACTAGTATGCTCCAACAAAGAGCACTTACTTGGTGGAATAGCGAAAAGAGGAATCGAGGAGCCGAGACTATTCTGGCACTTACTTGGGAAGAGTTCAAAAACATCGCCATTGCAAAATTCTGCCCAAGAAGCGAACTGCTAAAGTTGGAGGAAGAGTTCTGGAACTTGAAGCAAGATAGTGGTGACCATTTGGCCTACTCAACTAGGCATCACGAGTTGAGTTTACTACTACCCCTTATGGTCGACACTGTCCCCCGCAACATTGAGAAGTTCATAAAGGGTGTACCACCCCAAATTCAAGATGCTGTAGTGGGCAGCCGACCCAACACCTTGGAGGAAGCCATCACTATCACCGCTCAACTTACCGAGAATCATATACGAGCGGGCACCATGTCGGTGAAGGGTGCAAAGAAGGTGGAAAAGACGGCTACTGAAGTCGTTAAGGAGACTAAAGCTGAACCGTCTCACAACAACAACAACAATAAGAAGCGCAAGTTCACACCAACACGCAACTACGCTGTGACCACTCCAAATGCCCCTAAAAAACAAGTGGTGGTTGCAAATCAAGCTCCCATGGCTAAAGCTTATGCGGGTCCTCTGCCAAGGTGTGACACGTGCAAGTACCATCATGCGGGTAACGTTCCATGCCGAATCTGCTCGTTATGTGGAAAGTATGGCCACTTGGTGACTACTTGCCTTCGTGCACCAAACAATGCCGCAATGCTTGCCAACCGAACCTGCTACAACTGTGGCGAGCCTGGTCATTTCCGTCCGCAATGCCCTCGCAATGCGGGCAACGTGCCACCAGCTCGTGGAAGGGCTTTCAATATCAACGCCAACCAAGCACAAGTCAGCAATGACGTTGTGAATGGTACGACGAAGAACCCCGTTTGAATCATTTCTTGTATTATTGATGTTTTCCATCTTTGTAATCATCGTATCAATAATAATTTTTTTTACCGAACAGGTATGTATCTTGTAAATAATCATTATGCATCTGTATTATTTGATTCGGGTGCGGATAAGAGTTTCGTGTCGTTAGAATTCGAGCCCGTACTTTCTAAATCACGTATTAATCTGGAAAGACCCTACACGGTCGAAGTCGCAGATGGAAAACCTATTGTCGTTGACGTCATAATACGTGATTGCATCATAAGCTTTGACGAGCACGAATTTTCTATTGATCTTATTCCTATGAAACTCGGAAGCTTTGACGTCATCATTGGAATGGATTGGCTAGCCAAACATCATGCAGAGATCGTTTGTTTTGAGAAGTGTATCCGAATACCGTTACCATCTGGGGATACTTTGAAAGTGTTCGGCGAGAAATCATCACAAGGACTCAAACTCATGTCTTGCACTCAAGCCCGAAAGTGCTTAAACAAGAAGTATATAGCCTTCTTGGCTTACGTGGTCAACACAAAAGCCAAAGGGAAAGAACTTAAGGATGTCCCTATTGTACGAGACTTTCCTGAAGTATTTCCCGATGACCTTAGTGGTTTACCTCCCGTGCGTGAAGTTGAATTTAAAATTGATTTGATACCGGGAGCACAACCCGTGGCTAAGTCACCGTATCGGCTTGCACCATCGGAATTGCAAGAACTCTCTAGTCAACTCCAGGAATTATCCGAAAAAGGGTTTATCCGCCCTAGTTCTTCTCCTTGGGGTGCACCTGTCTTATTTGTGAAGAAGAAAGATGGGTCATTCCGTATGTGTATCGATTACCGAGAGCTCAACAAGTTGACCATCAAAAACCGGTATCCTCTTCCTCGTATCGACGATCTGTTTGATCAACTTCAAGGAGCTACTATATTCTCGAAGATTGATCTAAGTTCTGGATATTATCAATTACGTGTCCATGATGATGACATCCCAAAGACTGCGTTTCGTACTCGTTATGGGCACTATGAGTTTACGGTGATGCCTTTTGGCTTGACTAATGCTCCTGCTGTTTTCATGGATCTCATGAATCGAGTATGCAAGCCTTATCTAGATAAGTTTGTGATCGTTTTCATTGATGACATCCTCATCTACTCCAAAACCAACGCCGAGCATGAACTGCATTTGCGACAAGTTCTTGAACTGTTGAAGAAAGAGCAATTGTACGCGAAGTTCTCGAAGTGTGATTTCTGGCTCGAGGAGGTTCAATTTCTAGGACACGTGGTGAATAGCCAAGGAATTCACGTTGACCCTGCAAAGGTGGAAGCTGTGAAGAATTGGTGTGTTCCCACGACACCGACCGAGATTCGTTCTTTCCTTGGTCTTGCTGGTTATTATCGGCGATTTATCGCTAACTTTTCGAGGATCGCGAAGCCGCTCACTTCCTTAACACAAAAGAATAAACCATTCGAGTGGGGGCCCGAGCAAGAGGAAGCTTTTGAAACATTAAAACACAAACTAAGCAATGCTCCTATCTTGACTCTACCCGATGGAAACGATGATTTCACCGTATATTGTGATGCTTCAAAACAAGGTCTTGGTTGTGTTCTTATGCAACGAGGAAAGGTGATAGCTTATGCATCAAGACAATTGAAGGTTCACGAGGTGAATTACACGACTCATGATCTTGAACTCGGTGCTGTGGTTTTCGCTTTGAAGATCTGGCGACATTATCTTTATGGGACGAAATGCATAGTCTACACCGACCACAAAAGTCTCCAACATGTGTTCAATCAAAAAGATCTCAACATGAGACAACGACGTTGGATCGAGTTAATCAGCGACTACGACTGTGACATTCGCTATCATCCTGGAAAGGCGAATGTTGTAGCCGACGCGCTGAGTCGCAAGGTCCATAACAAAACCGTCTCACTACAAGGAATCCGAGATCGAAGACAGTGGTTTCACACGTTAAGAGAATTTGATACCGAGGTTCGTGTGGATATTAACGAGGCTACTATCATGCTCCAAAACATAAGAATTGATAGTGATCTCGAGTTATGCATTCGCAAGGCTCAACAAGCGGCAATAACCGACGAAGGAAGTAATGAGGATTTGGTGTCTAACGTTCGATCACAACTGGAGGAAAAACCAAACGGTCTATGGTACTTTCTCGATCGACTTTGGATCCCAAATCGTGATAACCTTCGACACATCATTTTGAACGAAGCTCATCACACCCGATATTCTATTCATCCTGGCTCCGATAAAATGTACATGGACTTGCGTGGTCAATATTGGTGGCCTGGAATGAAGAAAGATATCGCGGTTCATGTCTCCAAATGTCTCACGTGTGCAAAGGTCAAAGCCGAGCATCAACGACCAAGTGGTTTACTTGAACAACCTGAAATCCCTATGTGGAAATGGGAACATGTATCCATGGATTTTATAACCAAGTTACCACGTACTCCTCGTGGTCATAATAGTATATGGGTGATTGTAGATCGTTTGACCAAAACGGCACATTTCATACCTATACGAGACACTTACAAGGTTTCAAGACTAGCTCGCATATACATTGATGAAATTGTGAGTCGTCATGGCGTACCATTGCACATCATTTCCGATCGAGATGCTCGTTTCACTTCGCACTTTTGGTCATCTATGCAAGAACTCTTGGGTACTCAATTGGATTTAAGTACGGCTTACCATCCTCAAACGGATGGCCAAACCGAACGAACAATCCAAACCCTCGAGGATTTGCTACGACTATGTGTCCTTGACTTTGGTGGTAATTGGGATACGCATTTACCGCTCGCGGAATTTTCGTATAACAATAGTTATCACTCGAGTATCAAGATGGCACCGTTCGAAGCACTTTATGGTCGTAAATGCCGATCACCGATCTGTTGGACCGACATTGGTGAAAACTTTATCACTGGTCCTGAACTTATACAAGAAACGACCGATAAAGTCGCTACAATCCGCAAGAACCTTGAAGTGGCAAGAAGTCGACAAAAGAGCTATGCCGATAAGCATCGTAAACCGTTGGAGTTTCAAGTTGGTGATATGGTTCTTCTTAAGGTTTCACCATGGAAAGGCGTTATTCGCTTTGGAAAGAAGGGCAAACTAGCTCCGAGATTTGTAGGACCTTTCAAAATCCTGAAAAGGATTGGGAAAGTGGCTTATAAACTGGAACTACCTTCCGACCTTAGTGGAGTTCATCCTGTGTTCCATGTCTCAAACTTAATAAAGTGTTTGGCCGACGAGAGTCTGCATGTTTCACTGTAAGCCATTCAGATCGACGAGTCATTGCACTTCATCGAGAAACCTGTTGAGATTATGGATCGCATCATGAAGAAGACTAGAACCACAACAACTCCAATTGTCAAGGTTCGTTGGGAGAACAAGTGTGGAGCTGAGTTCACATGGGAACGGGAGGATCATATGAAGCAGAGATACCCGTATTTGTTTGTTTAGTTCATTTTTAAATTCTGGATAAAATTCTTTAAAGTAGGGGAGACAGTAACACTTTGTATTTATACGATAATTAACATTCATGAGGCTAATTGGAAGATACACACGTTAGGCTCTCTTTTTACCTCTAATGGCTCTGTCATTGCACATAAAGTAAACACTAAAGCGGCCAGCTTAATCGATGATGAATTTTCTTCTTTTGATACTTTATCAAAACCTGAAAATTCTCCAAGTGTCCTTATCTTGTCGTCTCATCCTCCTCGTAAACAAATTTCGGGACGAAATTTCCTAAAGTAGGGGAGACTGTAACATCTCGTATTTCGCAACTAATAATAATAATAATAATAATAATAATAATAATAATAATAATAATAATAATAATAATAATAATAAATAATAATAATAATAAAAATAATAAGGATAAACAATAATAATAATGCTAAAATAATGATAATAATAATGATCATAATACTAATAATAATATAATAATATAATATAATAATAATAATATAATAATAATAATAATAATAATAATAAAGTTCAAGGGCCATTTTGTCATTTCTGAAACTTCAAAAGAAGTTTTGTGCATAAAATAGACAAAAGAGAAACCGAAGGGACCATTTGTGTAACTTTTTCAAACCCATTTCCCCACCCCCGATTTTCCGGCCGGTCACCGGCGCAACTCCGGCGACACTCCGGCGAGGCCAAAACGGCCAAATTATTCGATTTTTAACCTCGAAACCGTTTCCAATGCATTTGTCGGGTAGATTCGAACCCAATGCACCTTTAAACACGCGTTTATCATCGATTTAAGCATAACATTGGATCCAACTTTTTTCTCACGACCGTTCAAAGCTAATCAACCCATTCAAACATCACTTTAGACAAATTGATTCAATCAATTTGAACTTTATCTCCATATAGACTGAATACAACTCGTAATTTCAATTGAAAACACATGAACAACCGAATTCGATCCTCGTTCTCTGTCGAACCTGCAACTCACTAAAAACCCAACTCCCGATCATTTTTAATCAAATTGGATAAGGGGCTATTGTTCCAGATCACAATTCGAAGCTTCCCTCAAGTTCAATTCGTTTATAAACATTGTTCGAGCAGCATTCGATTGGTACGAGTACCGCGACCTGTTCTTCAACAGGTTTACCACCAAATCAACACCATATTTGTAATTGAACACACACACACACTCGGTTTCTCTTGGGGAACAAAAGCCCCATGATTTCAAGGGCTATTGAAATCGAATTGGTGGTTAATCGGATAGGATTCGAACTAGGGTTCGAATGGGTGATTTGGGATTTGGTTAATTGGGTTTAAAAGTATTAAAACCCGGATCATTACCGCGGCTGTTGCCTTGGTTCACTGGTTTGGTGCATGTGTGTGTAAACAGGAGGTCCCGGGTTCGACCCTGGGCACCCCCATTATTTTTTTAATTGGCTTTTTAAGCCTTTAAAAATCATAAAAAAATTCTGAAAATTCTAAAAAAATTTATTTTATAAACTCTAATTATTTTAAAAGTTATCCAATAATTTCTGTAAAATTATTTCTTTGAAAACACTTTAATTTTTATATAAAATATCCAATAACAAATAATATAATTGGTTTATTTTTACAAAAACATGACTTTAAATAATAGTTTAAAATATCAAATTATTATTGATCACGATGTTAACGTAATCACGAATTTCTCGTAGAAATTATATGCGTTTCATAATTAATTTCACAATTATTTACAAACGTAATTATAAGTCACTTCGTATAAAATATACTTTAACAATTAATTCGGATTAATAAATTGTTATCGGATAATACGTTATCATAATGATATTTATTAACAAGAATATATATAAGATATATTTGAACATTGTCAGATATTAAACCTAATTTCACTTCTAGGATTTAAAAATACTTAAATAAGTATTTCCTTTGAATAAATCGAAATACAAGTAATATTCATTACCTGTCGAAACCCCAAATTCCATCTAAGACTCTAATTCACATTAAACCGTTAATCTTATTATAAATCTTAATATGTATTTCTAGGTACCTTATAAAGGGATTCGTTGAAACGACGCGCGTTATTATTTCTTATTATTCATCTAATATATACTTAATCGCCAAGTGAGTATTTCTATACCCATTTTATTATTTCACACACTTTTGGGTGAAACATGTTACATTATTAACCATTGCACTTGTAAACGTTGATTCTTGTAAATTTATGGCAATTTGCTTGTATGTTGTGATTAGTTGAATCTTGTAGCTACCATGTAATGTCGAATACATGTACAATCATTAACTATTGCTAGCCTGGCGACGTCATAGATCTATGGGCCTGACAAGCCTGCTTGGTTTATCCAAGTACACTTAGCTAATCGTATATACTTGTAAACGTTTGAGACTTGTAAAACTTTGTCAAGGTTTGATTGTGCATTCTGTCTTACATCCCTAGTTACCTTGTTCTCTAATTTACAACATGAATTGCCATCTTTTATATACTTATGTATGAAAACTATAGAATGCTCACCAACAATATGTTGACCTGTTATTTTTAACATGTTTCAGGCAATAGCGTTATGTGGCTGTGTGCAATCTTAACTCTCACGCCTCGACGATTCCGCCGTCAAGGTTGGGGTGTGACAAATATTATAATTGTTTAAGAAAAACTCAGAAACTTATGATTAAAAAGATATATCTTGAATTTACAAAGTTAATATTATAATTGTTTAAGAAAAATCAAATAATATTAGATAAATATGATTGTGGGAATAAACATTGAAAAATTCTCATTTTTATACTGAAATATTAATCTGGAAGCTTTGACAAGGTTTTGATAAATAAATAATTTATAAATTATTTTATAAATGAAAAATAGAAGAAAATATCAAAAATAGAAATAAATTCGGGAAAATTCTGATAAATTCACGGGATGATTATTTTGAAGTATAAAAGCCTTTGGAATTATTTCAGAATTTTATTATTTATTATATTTAAGATATGAATTTTTATATGTTCTGCAGTAAATAAATCATAATAAATAATTAAAATAAATAATAAATTCTGATAAAATTATAGACGCAATATGAAATCAGATAATATAGAAGTTAATATTTTCATAATTTTTGGAGTAGCATAAATATTTTTTCTAAATATTTAAATTATTGTGAAATTACAAAAACTGATTTGTTATGATTTGGACTTTAAGATAATTATATGATGCTTTGTTTTATATAAAAGTCTTCTGTAAAAGTTTGGTAATTTATCAAGAACAAAAGATATTTGTAACTAATTATGGGAATATTTTAAAATTTACAGAAAATAATCTGATTGGAGTTAAATACTAAAAAAATAATGAGATGATACTGACTATTGGAATAAAATTCTATGAATTTTTGGTGATTTATGGATAACCGTAGGTAATTTCTATGATTTATGAGGAATTTGTACTAATTTTGAGCAAATTAGGTATAAATAATTTGTTGGGAATTTTTATGATAACATTATTGGTAGAACTTCTAAAAGATACTTCCATCTGAGGTTCTGAAAATTTTAAAGAAAATATTGTCTGATACTGTGAACTATTTTATAGGTTTAAGTTGGAAGACACGGTAAGTTCATAGCCCCATTTTCAACCGTTTGGTATTCAGTAAAGTCTTGGAGGAAAAAGTATACTGTTCGGATTGATGCATTATTTTTGAAAATAATTTTATTGCTTACTGTCATTTGCGATACAACCATTTTCAACCATTTGGTATTCAGTAAAGTCTTGGGGGAAAAAGTATACTGTTTGAGTTTATGTATTATTTTTGAAAATATTTTATTGCTTACTGTCATTTGCGATACAACCATTAGTTTGGATGAGGAACCGTCCCATAATATTAGTAGCGCTACTTAGGAGAATATTTGTACCAACCGGATGAGGGTTGCTACTATTTTCCTGCATCTAACCGAATGGGGGTTAGGATGTAATATTATCTGATTTTGTGAATTATTTCATGACAGTATGATTATGTTGTGAGCAGGTTTGGTTGTAATTGATACATCAACAAAATATTTGTCTGGCTATAAACCTATGTTCTCACCAATATTTTGTTGACTGGTTTAAGTGTACTTTTTCAGGAAATGAGTAACTCATTTGATTTCAGCTTTGAAGTTCATGATGGATGGGGTGAAGTAGTTGGGAGGGTCTGCGTCACGCTGACCGTCAATATAGTTGATGGGAGCGTGTATGTTGACGCTCATTTTCATAGATTCTAGACATGTGTGAACTAGTTGTAAATCAATTACATCTAATTTTGTAACCTATGTAAAAGATGTAATTCTTCTATTATTAATAAAATTATGTCTATGTTATGTTTTATATATATTATGATGTTGTTTATTAGTCTATAAACAATGCACTCTGATAAAAGCTAGTCACATTCCACCCGTATCATTCACGCTTCCGCCGGGATGTGACACGTTTCTTCAATACCTCGAACGCTCGTTCAATATCCTTTCTTGCCGATTCTTGCTTTCTCTTAAAATATATTCGTTTTTCCTCACTAGGGCATGAAAATGCTTTCACCAACGTAGCCCGCTCAGGATAAATACTGCCGGCAAAATAGTAACCGTACTTGTACTCCACATCATTTGCATAGAATGAAGATCCAGGTCCAACTCCGTTAATGATGTCATCAAATACCGGTAACTGCTCTATGACAGTAATATCATTGTTTGCTCCAGCCACACCAAAAAAAACATGTCAACTCCAAAGATCATACGACGCAACAGCTTGAAGAATTAGAGATGGGCCATCATGATCACTCCGATGATGCTGACCTCGCCAGGCAGTTGGACAATTTGCCAAATTCCAATGTTCGCAATCAATACTACCAAGCATTCCGGGAAAACCATGTACTATTTGATGTATCTCATATATTTTTTGAATGTCACTAAATGACGGGCTTATCAAATATCTTTTGGAATAAAGATCAATTATACCTAAACAATAATATTAATAACAATAACAATATTTTTAATAATAATAATAATAATAATAATAATAATAATAATAATAATAATAATAATATAATATAATAATAAATAATAATAATAATAATAATAATAATAATAATAAAAACATCAATAACAATAATCATACCTTCACAAAAATTGTAAATACTATCTCGGGAAGTTTTTTCTGACATTTTCAAATATTCGTCCCATGAATCTTGTGAAGTACCATACGCTAGTTGACGAATTGCTGAAGTGCAGTTTTGAATAGAACTAAATCTTAACTTCTTTCTAGCGTCTTCCCTTTGTTGAAAATATGAAAACTCGCGCTCTAAATCACCGACGATTCGTAAAAATAGTTGACGACTCATACGAAAACGACGTCGAAAAGTAACTTTGTCATACAAAGGTCTTTCAATAAAATAATCTTGCATTTTTACGGTTATGTGCCTCCGCATGACCCCGTTCTAGTGGTGGTCGTCGTCTACCCGGTTCCGGACGTGACTTTTGAACGTGCTTGACTAAAAGTCTTACCCCCACTCGAACACACTCAATCATAACCACCTCATCCACCTCCCAAGCATCTAAATAGTTGAGTAGCCTCATCCACCTCCCAAGCATCTAAATAGTTGAGTAGTTGATTCATACTTAGAAAAAGATAGAGAGAGAGACATATGAAGGTGTGATTTTAACCTTTAATTTGTATGGAATAAATCCAAAACAGAGTAATTATTTAGTAAATTTAAAGGGATGGAGGAACCCCTTAAATATATCATCAATTTAAACAATATATATCACGAATTTAAACCATATATAATATATATTAATTTAAAAAATATATTACCCTATATTAATAAAGCAAGTTGAGAAATAGAAATGTTTAGTGAGGTTATGGTTTGGCCACACATGTTTGATGACTTTTGCAGCAACTGCAGGCAACTTTTGAGAGTTCCTATTTTGACCCCTCGACATTATAAAGTTTGTTTGGGTATTTTAAATGATCAGAACTCCAAAGGGAAAGGGAAAAACAGAAGAACTTTTCCCCTGCTTTCTCTCTCGCCGCCGCCTACACCGCGACCGCCCACCGCCACCGCCACCGCCACCGCGTGCGCCGCGACCACCTGCACCGCCACCGCTTCCGCTATCACCGCTTGGTGGTGGAGGCGGTTGTTGGGGCTGACTTGAGAAAGGGGAGACGGGTTTGAAATCATGGATGTCGCTGCCCAAAGTTGCCATTGACGGCTTTCTTTATCGGCGGCGACAATGTTGTTGGGTAATCTGTTACGTTGATGATGATGAGTGGTACCTCATCTGAGACGTTGTCGTTTGGTTGTTCAATTTGTTGATGTTGATTAGGGTTTTCCTATCTGAGACCATTCTTCCAATTGTTCACTGGTTATGATGATACCACATATTTGTCGTTGGTTGCCTGGCTTGCGACCTTTTTTGGTATGCAGCCGTAACCCGACGTCGGTACCGAGCCACCTTTTAAGCATCACGTGTTGTGGCTATGATAATCAAAACGTAATATTATAAACATGTGCGTTTATCTGAGCCCCGGTTTACTGTATCTAAGACGCGCAACGCGCAACGCGCGTCTTGGTTACAAACGCTAGTTATATATAAATAAAGAGTGCAATTGGCCCCGTTACCACAATGGCGTAACAAATAAATTGCATCACTTTTAACAACCATGTAGTGGGCTTGACGATAATTCATCTTGCCACATCACTGTTTTGGCGCCACCTTCCCACCCACTACGATGAGTCTAAAATATATATTAAAGTTAAAAAAAAACTAGAAATCATTCAGAAACATTAAATTTTGTATGCATATTAGTTTGACATGTATGACAATAAATAAAAAATAGCATCTTGGCGTGTGGTGGAGTTACCTGACCATTTAAGAACTGACATTCATTTTATAAAAGAGTTTATTTAAATTTAAATGTAATAGTGATAGACAATGAATGATGTAATGACATTTTAAGTTTCATCACTATGACTGAAATGGTTGTTTAAAGTTTATGAATTATTTGATGTTGATGTTAAAATTCACTATAAGGTTGCCTGAAAATGAAGAATCACAGAAAACTATAATAGCGCATACAAAAAATAATATTGTATGAGCCAAAAACGATTAACTCCAAACGATGAATTCCACAACTAATGACAAATGTTTATTCCGCCTATAACCACTTTATTTGATTATTGTTGACTTATAACTGCTATTCTCACCATCGCTTCACAAGCCTACAACTTTTGTCTTTTTCGAGTGAAGGTTGTTATAGTAGCAAAGTGACATGGTGTGGTTCTTAATGCAGTTTCAAAAAAAGTTTTAGTCTATAAAAGATGATTTCAACCATTAAATAAGATGTGCATTACAAACTTCACAACTGTCCTACTCTTTATAAAGTGAAATGACGATAATTATCTATTTATCTTGTACAACACACTATCCTATATAATGTATATAAAACAGTTTCATCTTCTTAAAATCATCTAACAGATCATTCAATCATATTAGCATGTATTGAAAGGTTCAAATATTGATCCTATGAAACAAAAGCGAAACATGCGACATGGGATAATACGTGCTTATAATATATTAATGCTTTTATTCATACGTTTAATATATGTAATATGAATTATACCATGTCGTGCAGAAATGATAGCTTCCGGTGAAAATTACAAATTATATTATGATCGCATTTGACGACTTATTAAACTTTGGGTGGCTTGTTTGACATGCAATTGTATTAAAAAAGGCAGATAATTTATAAAAAGGAAATAATTTATAAAGTTTATATGGTTGGAAATAAAACTAACTAATTAAATAATATATAGTTTGTTACTAATCACTATGATTAAGTTATTGCTATAAAGAATATGGTGAAGGACTGATTCCACCTCCTTTTATTTATTAATGTATATTTTATATAAAAAAAGTTTGATGGCAACAAGCAATGAATTAAATGAGTGTGATTTGAGTGTGATTCCGAAGAACAGAATAAAAATATGATGTGTGCCAAATCTATCTGACATTCCACATCATCACATTCCCTTGGATAATCTAAGAACTAGAACTCGAATTTCCCTTTTCAAACGCAACATGTTTTTCGGAAGAGAATTGGAAAACATAATAATAATTCATTATCTAAATAGCGATAACATATATCTTTTCGACCAATCTTTGTTAAACTTATATGGTTTAGTTGGAGTAGTCACTTATACAAAATATAATGTCCTTTTACTTGCAAGAAAAGATGGTTTGTGCAAACTTATCCAATTTCAAGTTTATTAGAATTAATAACATACAAACTAATAATCAAAGCAGTTTTTTCAAGTGTGAGTAGCGGAACGTATAGAAGTTGAAGGCAGTTAAGAACTTAAATACATGTGAAAATCAAAAGGACTTTTAATATTATCTACAACAAATTAAAACCAAACGGATTACGATAAACGATATAAATGAGTGATGTAATATATATACCTTAGACTAGCAATAACTTAAACTGGCCATAGATTGCCCACATGGTAAATGT
Source organism: Flaveria linearis (assembly GCA_024085815.1). NCBI lineage: Eukaryota > Viridiplantae > Streptophyta > Magnoliopsida > Asterales > Asteraceae > Flaveria > Flaveria linearis. Next base: position 91,979,704 of record CM044001.1, on the reverse strand, counting down.
AAAACTATTAAGTTAGTTTCCAGGATAGATACATCTTTTAATCTTATCGTATTATATACGTCACCAGGTTACCTATTGATGTGAGTGTGTAGGAATGATATTTTAAGTGTTTAAATGTTAAATATTGAGTATTATTACTCGTTTTATGCCTTTGATTATGTTGACTATGTTAACTAAGAGTTGAAATTGATTTTGTAAGTAAAATAATCAAGTTAAAAGCTTACATGATAAAACAAGGCATTGGATGGGTCAAGAAACAAATATTCAAAGTGCAGCAAAAAAGCTCACACCGTAGCCTACTGTAGCCGCCATAGGCTGCACCACCTTAGGTTTTAAAACAACAGAAAGCACCCCCAGCGTAGGCTACGCTGGGCACCATAGCCTACGCTAGGGCCTTCGTGGACCACCTATAAAAACATATTTTTGTTAGGTTACACCCACCACTTGCCCCCAGTCAATGTAGGACGATTTGAGACGAATTTTGGGAGTTCCTAAGCTTGAAATTCATCATTCCACATCTTTCTAATAACATACAATCATCTGGTAT